>JAGVSQ010001195.1:0-30871 GCA_022683975.1 Rhyacophila evoluta | reverse complement strand
AGCGACCCGGGTTTCGCCTTTCGGCATCTTCAGGCTACATTATATGTGAGCAGTGCTCACATATAATGTAGCTTAAATAATTTAGAAATATATAATAAATTTCCCAAGACTTAGATTGCCATACACTCGAGTATACTGAATTAAAAAGAAATAGAATTGAAAAACGAGACGTACAGTAAGATTGTATAGCTCATAAACAAATCCGACACGTCTATTTTTTTTCTTTACCAACCATCACATATTTGAACCATCTATGTATATATATCATGGCGTAGGAGTAAAAATAAAAGTCACGTAGCGGCGCTGGAACCACCCGAAGCACGTGCTACGAAAGTTTCCAGAGATCCTGGATCCTGCTCGTCTGTTTTTCTGACCGGTGGGACTTAGACGTCCTGGAAGACCATTGGATATTATACACAGACTCTAAGTAGTAACTCTAAAAATTAAACGATGCTGACGTAATCTGGGAAGATACAAATCGACTAATATATGACAGAATACTGGATGTGCCATATAGTAAGCCATATTTTCCAGATAGTTAAGAGATGTTGAGTTTTAAAGTAATGTGTCAATGATTTTGTTGGTTTTTTTTTTTAATTGTTTTCAATAATTTTTTATTTATTTATTTTGTAATCATGATATTCATATTTATGTGCTTTTTTTATTTACAATACATCGTATGCTCATTATATTTTTTTATACTCCATTGATATTGTATCAAGTATTTAAATAGAAATTTCCCTAACATATTTTTATGGAGTTATTATACATTTATTACATTCGTTATGCTAATCGAGTTCTAGGAAATTTTATTTATTTACACATAAAACATTTCAATCAAAATATATACTGTCTATTAATATATTATTGTTATTTTATAAGTGAGTCGGTAGATATAAGTAACTAGTTACTTACTACTACATTGCGACAAGAAGGCAGTTTATCATTGCAGTGTTGGTTGTATCGTATAATTATTCTATTAATTTAGTATTTACGACTGTAGATAGTAAACACGTGTAGATAAAATGGAAGTAGAACAACTCAACTATACATTCTATACAGTCACAATTATAATTATCGTTTCCATCTCGCTTCTAAGTCAGTCACTTATAAATAATTCAATAATACAATATGAATTTTCAAGATCAAAACAAAAGCCTTAGTTATTGCCCTGTACAATTAAATAAATTTTATAAGAATTATTATCATGCCATAGTTCTTTATTCAGTATTTTATTCTAGGTGATCAAGTAATGGTTTGCTATTATGTTCAGAAGGTCGAATATTATTTCCTATTTTTATTGAAATAATGATACAGTTCTACAGTTTATATATTGAATTAATGTCAAAGTCCGTTTCGTCGATTAAGACATTTTCCGCTTTATTGTAGAAAACGTTTGAAATATAGTTTCATCATATTTTTAATGTTTTTTCCATCAAGGATAAGGTTTTGATAAAGGAAATTGACCTGATCGAATCGATGAATTTGGAAAATAGAACCTGAATGAGAAACAAAAGAACGTTTTCTAAATATTTCAAATTGAAAATTCTCAAAGAATAGTTGGATTGGTTAAAGAAAGCTGGAGGTAGTATATTCATAGAAATACTCAGCTTTTTGCACGTGTTGATTATACTATGAGTAATTATTTTGAAACCAAAAAAATTTAGCTGGGTAGACCTTGCTATTCGGTAGAGTCAGACTAGTGAAATTTAGAGTTCACCATAAGGTGTGTGAAGAAATACCAATTAGCATTTGACTTTGGATTATCCCCAGAGAAGATATATGGACAGCATCCAGATAAATGTAGATAGTCTGAATGTAAGCAACTGGATAGAGAGATGCACTGGAACACATGGGTGGCAGTTCATTCTGGTGCGGCTTCATATAGCGAGCATAATGATCTATTTACATATAATAATTGCTTAACTAAATAAGATTCTTTAAATATTTAAGTTTGCTTATTTTTTAACTTATACAGCACTCTACGTTTTGAGTAATTTGTATTTAACCTTGGACAATTTACTTCAAATAAAGAAGATTTGTTATCGATGTCAGAGCTCCGGAATATGTCTGATTAAGACCAAGTATAAGGGCGGGGCGCATGGGTGATCAGCAAATTTAGAAGTTAATTCTTGCGTGACACTTAAGTTAGCAAATTATTTATATATGTATTTAGTACAATCATCTACTGAGGCTTATTTCATTTCCTTTAGGATTATGGATCGCAAAAGACACAATATTATTATTCTCGACAATGCCTAGCGTATGACAGACGTAGAATCCCGATAAATATAGTGTGCTATCTGTCTCATCTTATTGGTTATATTGTCCAAGTTAAAGTAACGGTTTCAAAATTGTTGAACATCTTGACAAATTATCGCTTTAATACTTGGAGTTATTATCCAATTGTCTGAGAAGTGTGTCACCTCCGGATTTATCAAATTTTTGCATTTGAATAAATATGCTCTTTTTTAAGTATCATTCGAGTAAATTTGCTCGTCAATTGTGCCCACATACTTAAAATCTCATACGTACAGGATTTAGAAGAAATTCTACAATAAATCGAGCCAACATATTTTACATTTTATGGATTTCAAACAAAACAAAAACTTCAATTTCTTCCCATGAATGTTTTTTTTATATGTGAGTACATATTTTTGATTGGAAAAGAAACAGTTTCAAAAATTCAGGCTGATCTAACCACATGGCTTATGATAGACTTGGTTGCCAAAGCAAATTCCATGGCTTCAAGGAAATCTAAAATTCTCTCTTTCTATTAAATCTACCAAACGTATACAGTATATGAACGTATATTTAGTATGGTAGAAATTATTATTGTTAGGATTATATATCAGGAAAATCACATTATAAAAACACAGTGTCTTGCATGTGATTCTGTTTTTTTTACCCAGGATGGTAGTGCACTTTGCGGTATTATTTGCTACGGTATACTGAATGAAAGCGTAATAAAATGTAGCAGGTACGTTGGTTAATAAATCAAGTGTATATTTTTAAAATAATTTGTTTTTAAAATACTATTTTTAAGGTACACAACCTTAAAATCAGTTAGGCTTGTTATCGGTAAGAATCTCAATCTGCTACCTTTTCGTTGATCTTCCATATAAGTATGTACTTGTGCCTATCATATTTTTATTTTTTCATAGAAATAATACAACGTTTAATCTCTCTTTTCCAGTAGCTTTAAAAACGTCTAGATATGAAATATCTCTTTCATTTTTTAATTGATTTTAGATATTATCTTGAATTGAATATCGTCTCTTTTACCTTTCGAAGCGTATACTTAACGGCTATTAAAGTATTTTATTTGCGGGGAATCTATCAAAATATAATCATAGATTTTACTAACGTGGCTTCCGCTTAGAAACATTTTCAACCTGATTTGATATAAACGTTCAAAATAACACTTAGGTACAGGGCCGGCATACACTTTAGTGCGCCCTGGACTTACACGCATTGTAAACCCAAAAACTACAACAAAATAATATTAGGTATATTATGTATATATATATATATATATCATATTGATGTTTTTATTTTAAAATAAATTAAATATGCAATTAATTATTTCAGACGTAAACGAAACTTGATCAAACAAACAGCATAGGTTTTGGTAAATGGTATTGCATACATATTATTCAATTCGTGACAAAATGTTAAACAACCTTTCGTACAAGTCATACGTGTTGATACATATGACTACAATTATTTTACCATATCCATTCCATGGCACGTGAAGTATGTAAATACATAGTGTAAAATGTTAATCTTTAATTTAATTGCTTGCTTCACCAAAGCTCTTGCAATCCCTTGCAATCCCTTGCAATTTATACAGCTAAAGTTACTTTCAATGGTATTATATTTCATAAAACGTACTTAATTTCGTCTAGGTTGCTAAAATACAAGTGCTTTATCTGCCTCAATGTTTTTTCATTTACTTTTCGGGTTTCAACTTCCATTCGACGGAGATTTTTTTACGTGGGTGGATCACTTGGATTTCAATATTGTAAAGATGTCCACTGTTGAAACTTAGCATATAATTTTAGTGTAATATAAACATATGCTGTGACAAAAATTTTCAGAATACTTGTTTGTTAGTCAATTGTTGTCACCCAATAGATAACCAGTTCTGTCTCCGGCTCCGAAGCGTATACGCTAATAATTTGGCCACTGGAGAGACAGGACAGACCTGAGTTTTAGCCCTACAATAAATTCGGTCCTGTCATGATAAGCGATGATAGTTATATCTTATCGAAGCAATGTCATAAAAAGCTGATAGATATCTTTTAAATTTAATATGGTTAACTTTTTAAGACAGCTATTAAGTTCTTAAACAATTAAAATACTTATCAACCGTACATGCTGTAAAAGTAGTAGTTTTGCGTAGAGGAGGTCACATATGAATTAACAGTGGCTTCAATATCTTCCGTACAGAATATATACCAAAATTATATAACACGTTGACGCCTATAAAAAAGAACTATGTAATTATTTTTTTAGTCAAATAACGGAGAAAATAACAATTAAAAACTACACAGTAATACACACAGTAATAAACACAAGAATCATAGTAATATTGTATTATTAATTTACAATAATAATATTAAACATTTAAAGTTTTGGAGAATCTTTGATTTAACGTATGACACATAGGAGATTAGCGATATACCTATATAAAATAGTTGAGCTAAAAAATATTTATTATACGCATAGAATGGCTAAGCACCAGCTTTATTAAAAATATTCCACAACATTTTCTGTCATCAATGCGGTGTGTAATGCTAAATAAGTCGAGATATATTTTCAACCTTCACGGTTCATAATATTAATTTAATAATAAGCAGGTTTGGAAATCAGTTGATTTAACAGAGCTGTTCAAACTATCGCTATTCATTTTATTGATTTTTTTTTGAATATAATTACCAACTACGGTATTTGTGTTTCCATAGATTAACATCAAAATTTATGCACATATTACTTTAAATGATATAAATCTGAAAGAATGTTTCATAATTAAAGACATTATATATTTAGATGTAATATTTGTTTGGTAGTAGCCAGGCTTTTTATTCGTAGCAAGTATACATGTTTAATTTTAAATATCTTAACACGTTACTGTCCGTTCACGCGTTTTCGCGTGATAACAATGATTTAATCTAAATTTAGATTGAAAAAATACCACGTGAACAAATTATGATCACGATATCAGTTTAAATTTTTATCGGTCAAAGGAAATACAAACGTTTATAACTATTTTGGTAGTGCTTTATAGATGTAATTTTTTTTAATTTAAAATCATTTACAATTTTCGATTTCTTAAATATTAAATCTATTATATAATTATTAATTTATGATATATTTATTAAGATATAGTATTAGTTTTATTGTTTAGTATATTATATTAATATTATTGTTTTCCTTTTTTATAAACTTGTAGCGAAAATGTACAGTGAGAACTAAAAAACACGAACGTGGTTTTATTGTTTCTAAAGATAATCTATACTGTCAGTTTTTCATATCTATCATGACTAATACTTTAAATAAATCGTTTAAATAAATTCATTGTCACCAAGAATAGTGCAGTCCCTTCAACGATGGTAGCCATTTGTAAAAATAAGGGAAGAAGATAATGTTACGATGAAACATTGCTTTCAATGGCTGGCTATAGTTATAAAAAGAAATAGGCGAATATTTTGAAATAAAAGAACCGCTCGAGTTATTTAAGTATCTGCTGGACCGATCGGGCCATTCTATGTGGCTGATATAACGGCATACGTTCTTTCATTAAACAATTTGCGATGCTATACAAAGATCAATTTGATTCCTGTCCATGAAAATTTTATGAACTAATCTTATCAGTTCAAAGCATTTACAACATAACAAATTAAGAAAGGAAATACACTTGCTATATACAAAACATATTAGAAGAGAATCAATTAAAAATAACAGTTACGACATTTATATTTAAAAAAAATTAAGGTAAACAGAGAAAAGAAAGCAAATAGAACTTTCCCAGTGAATTAGACATCCTAATTCAGAAATTCATAAAATAAAATCAGACTAATCTCTCTCTCGCTCAGGTGAATGATATTGAAGAAGGAACAGAGACAATTTCTTTAAACATCACCATTGCTATCTGCAGTAGCATGACTACTGGCAGGTTAGTTCTGCATTCAGGAATAAAAAGGTGACATGTTCTCTATTTCCTGCGGTAGTTATCAGGGATGTACAGACAAGAGTGGTAGAGTTATCAATTAAACCACACATAAGTCGAAAAAAATGCGTCACCAAATACATATTCCTACATGGTTTTATTTGTTGAGCATGTGCATAGCGTGACATTCAAAGTATTGGATGAATACACTTTTAATAAAAAATGGTATATGGGTTGTAGTCGATTGAGAGCTGGTATCAGGGTGAAGTGAGTGTTGAAAGAGATCGAAAGATGTCCAGGTTAAAGATAAAAAGTGAGTAGAATCGATTAAGGAAATTTTTTACATTGATGTTGTGAGATGATGATGAATTCCACCGGCATTCAATATGTTTTAAAGATTGAGAATGTCCGTGAAGTTATTAAGCATTAAAAAAACTTCTTTGTCCGTTGCACGAATGCAAATACACACTTAGTTAGTAATGTGTATACAATATCAATATTATGTATATTAAATTGCATTTCAAATTCAATAAAATTGATTATTTTACATTGCTACTATGTTTGCATAATATTGCAATAATTACAATAATTATCATTGATAATAATTATAAAAAATACTTTAGATTTAATGATACGATAAGCACACAACTTCAACGATTTAAAATATTATTTATAAAAAAATACAGCTATCACTATATATTATATTGTAATATAACAAATTGCGTCGTTTATATGGTGAATATTTTATTAGTCATGTTATAGCAATAGTTACAGTAGTTTAGTAATAACTGTATTTATAAATACGCAAATATTTAGTATGCAGAAGAATATCATCCGATAATCATTTTTTTAGTCAAGTGTATGTGTGTATATAATTAGCATATTTTTGTCATATTAGTTGATTGCAATTTATGAAAATAATTTAAATAAAGCAAATGTGTACTTTATTTTGATAAACCACAAAAATATCAATATTAAACCTTTTCCACACCGGGCATGAATCATATGAATGTTACGCTGAAAATTGGTATACTTAGTAGTATAATTATTATGAAACTATGCAGCGGAGAGATGTATATTATTTTTAAAAAGATAACTATTAAAACTGTGAGTCAATCACTTAGAAATGGTTAGTTAGATACACTTTTTTCCGATTGGATATAAGAAAATTTTGAAATATTGGAAAAGAAATCTTTCACGTAAAATATATCGAATTTTTATGTAAGTTTTTGGTGTTTAAAATGTGGAATTATAGAGTGAAAACTCCACATCCATAGAGGCTTAGTTTGACCATTTTAAGCCGAGGAAAGTTAGTTACAAATAATTTGTAAACCTCAGATTGTAAATATATTTGGGAAATTTTTGAAAAAAAATTTGGAAACACGAAAAAAAGTTTATTAACAAAACAAAGAATTTAATGTAAGTATGAGTTCTTTTTTTTTTAATTTAGTATTTTATTAAAAATCACGTTGAAATAATTAATATGAAGTATTTATATAAGAACGGTGAAGTGTACTGTAATGTAAGGATACATTAATATTGAAGTGATAGAACTTCATATAATCGCTGGTTATTGAATGTGGTGGATAGTGAATACTTTATTTCTCTAAATATGCCGATTGCCAGATCTTTTCATTTTATGTATTTGTCATAAAAACTTCTATAATTTTAATGTTACTGATGAATGACGAAATGAAAATATTTATAATTATCCACAGCAATAATAAAGTCTAGGACTGGCATGTATGTATGTGTATCAATCAGATGAAATTGGAATGTTCATAACTCATGACGACCTTACGTCTCAGAGGGGAAGAAAGGGAGTATTCAATGTGGCTAGATACAATTATCAGTCAGTAAAGGATATCTGCCTCAACATGTTGCCTCTTATGTTTCCGTAGCTATTTTTGGATTACGTGCAGGTATTTTATGTTATTTGACTTTAAATATGTAATAAAATAATTTCTGTAGCTAACTACAATAACTGATCTAGCAGATTTTGTATAATTTAAATATAAAACATACATTTTTACTGGAAACTTGGGAGTTAGTACCGTAGCTTTTGGTATAGTAAGGTGAGAGTTAAAGTTGATGTTTAATAAGGACTTTAGTCGATAGTATTAATTACATCATAAATTTTGCAGTGTAGAATGCCCATAAACAAAGTTAATATCATTAATAAAATTATTACCACCACGAAGTACGTCCAAAATTAATATTATTAGTCGTATACCATGTTAACATACAGGTTGTATTTTTCCATATTAGTGGGGTGACAAGCTATTTGGACAAAAAATACGACGCACTAAAACAAATAATAGGGTGACTAAGCATCGCGCATCGCGTGACATTCAGTGCCTTATGGGAATTCGCTGATGTCAGGGATAATGAAACACTTTAATATAAGTAGTGAATATCAGATATTAATTTTGCTGTCAGCTCGTTTCAATGATAAAGTAGATTTTTGTCATCAATTTTAGTATTTTTTTAGTGTATTGAATCAAAAGGAGTATCGCAAATATTTATTTTTAATTATAACTTAAATAAATGAGGTATTTTACACAACTAAAAATATTTTTTAAAGTATATCCGCTAGAAGCATGGCGTATAAAAATTACCAAAATTGAAAGATTTATTTTGACAAAATGTTTCCACGAAGATTACTTGTTATTCAACACCTCAAACCATTTGGAATCTAGTCCTTCTCATGAAAAAAATACTAAAAAATTTCACGCAGCCACAGGATTTGAACCCTCGATCTATATTCTGCGTAGCATGTTCATTTATTAATTGACTGCCTAGAAAGAAAAACAAGAGAAAAACAATTTATTGTATTCTAGCTTTGCTTCATATTTTTACTAAATTATTCTCATTACACTGGTCGTCAGCCAACATATTATGAAACGTATCCAATAAAATACTGATACCTTAACTAAACATTACATATCACAGTCATCTGTAATATTTTTTATTAAGAAATAAAGATAACATGTAAAATTAGCTTCCTTTGTTTATTCTGCGCACGTTTCGGTTCCTGAAGTGGTTCAAATCTCAAAGCTGTGTAAGGATTTATATAAAAAATGGTGCATGACTAGATGTTCACTAGGATATTTTTATATTGTGGAGCTTCATGTGCTGTACTTTCAAAGCGGTCGTAGGAAAATTATGGTTTTACACAACTATTGCCATTATTTCTGGAAATCGACGTTATAGATGCAACATATAACAACAATGAAGACAGATTATAAAATAAAGGAAAAATGTGCGTTACTGTAAGATATCTACATACTGATGAAATATTGTTTTATAACATCCCAATTAAAGCCCGTGGGCCAAAGGTTTTAGGTTTAATATAGAAAGTGGTAGTGTTACGAAGTGTACGGGCAAATGCGCGCGTGCATACATTGTGATCTCTGCCACCTCTATGTTAATTAATGGGCCTGTCTCCATGATTGCCTGCTTACTTACTTTCCTGCCTCAGGAGCGCACCCAGTTTCTCGCTAAACTCACGCAGCGTCGACAAAGCACGCACATAACTACCTATCCTAATTTTTTTACTTCTATAAAATTATTATATTGCCATATTCAGTAACCATTGAAAGAAAATTGGCATTGCATATTATGTAAGATTTTGTGAGAATTCTCCAACAAGAATTTTATGGTTATTGGTGGTGGTAATATCAAAGGAATCGAGAATTTTGTAGTTGTATAACAATCGAAATTTCCACTCTAAGATGTTGAATGATAATATTGCTTGCTCTAGAGCATGTTGAGTGTGTCGTGGCGCATTTCTCCAATATCAGATAAAACATGACATCCTTTTTTTTTCTTGTGGTGTGCCACGAAATTTTGGAAAAAAATGTCAAGTGTGCCGTGAAATATAAAAGGTTACTGAACACTGATCTAGAGCTTGGATTTATCTTGCTTTTTCTATAGGATAGTATTAACTTGACTGTATGATTTGAAGGACATGCCACTTTCAATATGTATGTGAAGTCCAACTTGCGTATTCAAAACTCCTAGTCAAATTATAAGAGGATAAAATTATATAAAGTGTCTACGCGGTGATTTTTGAAATTACTCCACATGGTGGTCAAAACCCCATATGGGGCGGATATGGGAAGAAGAATTAAGATGAAGAATTCGCTGAAGTTAGTTGTGACAAACAAGGGAAGTTTTTAGAATATTAATCGATACAGAATTCATCAATTGATTTGGATTTTATGAACGGCAGAAAAGAATAAAGCGAACTTGAGGAAGGGCAAAAAGACTATTAAAATTGTCCAGGTGTCCAATCAAGAAGATCAATAAAAAAACTAAAAAGGCAGACGAAGCAATCATATTCGGATCAAGTTTGACGGAGATGTATAAATCGATTGCAATTTTAAATACCAATACCAAAAGAAATATTTACAATTTAAAAATAATATACCAGCTGCTTGTTTCTATTTAAAATTTAAAATTATATTTCCTTAGGAGCTCTTCAGTGTAAAGTCATCTCGGCCATTTATATGCTGTATCCTTATTCCCAATAAGACTTAAATATCTACTAATAAAAAGATTTTTTCAAATTCTTGCCTTCATAATAAAAATCATTATTTATTCAAGCAATGAAAACGATTACGGACGTGTCAAAATTTTTGATGCCAACTAAAAATAATAAAAAAAACACGTTAAATAATCTTTACAGGTTTTCTTCGGAGCAAGATTTTTGATAATCATATTATTAAATTGATATACAGATAAAAATTGTTCCAGGAATCACATGCGACGACAGTGATGAGTGATGAATAAATAATTTACCAACTTCCAGCCCTTTATTCTAAGAAATATGATTTCATAATAACTTTATATTATTCTTTCGATCCTTTTTTATATTATTTTTATATTACTACATCGATATATTGATTATCCGACCTTGGATTATTCATATTCATCCGACCGTAGTTAGTGGTGAACAAATAATTGTTTAATCCTGATATTAAGATAACTACTTATATTGAAAACATAATTGTTTTGTTGATATTAAATTACTTTATATTTATAATAATAATTATTAAATTGTATCGATTACTAGACCTTCGACTATTTAATATTCACCACTTACCGATCAAACGGACCAATTAACACGTAACACTGATTTAAGATTAAATATATTTAGAAATTTTCTTCTGGCAGATATATTTATAGATATTATTCGGGCCTAGAATCGTCTATCTATCCGACTTTTGCTGACTTCACATTAAGCGTTAACTGATCATTGTAAAAATATGTGCTTTTAATCATATTTAACCACTAAAGGCCTGCTGTTGCACTTTTACTGTTAGTTGGCTGTATCGGTAGATAAAGCATTTGTATCATATAATGATTCTATTATAAAAAAATCAGTCCAATGTAACATTTTGTTTTGTTATAAGCTTATAGTGACTTGTCTCTAGTACTCTGAATTATCTATCATACTTAATTGTACAATTATTCGACTGTAGAAACGAAAAAAGACGTAACTTTAATTTTAAAAAGTGCAGCGCCCCGAAATATTTTTGACAATTTTATTGTAACTGTCATTCACATATTATATATTTAAGACGGATGACAAATTCTTATTTTCAATGAGACCAAATTCCTAGCATCAGCTAAGTTAAATGCTAGAGTATAGCTAATTAGGTGTAATATGTACTACGTTATGGTAATAGCTGTGCAATTATAGTATTAATGTTGTCGTAATTAGCGGTTGTCAATTTAATTAGTATTGCATACTATTTTAAATACTGGAACAGTTTTGTGCGTCTGTAAGATTTGTAAAATTATCTACTTAATTGAAATAAAACAGACTTCACCCAATAGGCGAATGGCGTGCCGAATTATTTATTTAACAGGGCAAAACCACGGCTGTAAAGTCCATAAAATCATTGGGCGCTGGTGTCTTGCAAACTGCACGAAACGTGGAATGTCGCTAAATATCCAATTATTTTATATGCGTTTGGGTAGCGCTGGTTCAAGTGTGGCGCGCGCGATTAGTTGGAGGTTCTCATCATTTCACCACACCCGTGACCTTCGTCACCATCATACAATAAAATAACGTTTTAGCACTCCACTAATAACTCCCATAACAATTATTATATTATATAATGAATTACGAGTTATTTCTACGAATGTAATCGACGTTTAATGTATTTCTCACTGAATTATGATTTTTTTTGTAATGGACCGATAGTAACTATAATTTTCAGAGTTATGACAGTGTTGCATTCAAAGAGTAAATTCAAAATTTAATGCATAGCATTCAAAATGCAAAAAAAAACTATACCGATTTAACGTTACTAGACATGTGGATCTCGAGATGTTTTATATTATACATAAAATATAATTTACAAAAATTTATGAGGGTGCTTTATTTTATACCCAAACTACATCAAATACCCTTTCCATAGATAATAAAGATCAAACCTGTGAATCTTTGGATTATATTATTGTGTTTTATGATATCACCAAAATTATTTATTGGCATTTATTGGTATTATAAAATAAGTTAAGAAGTGGCGACGTTATCGAGATTGTAATTTTTCTTTCGATTTTATCATAGACTACGTGAGATATAAAAATAATATAATCTCTTCTCCACGGTAATTTCTTTTTCTTCCTTAAATATTCATTAGATACTAGGCAATAGAAATGGTGATAATGTTGTCACGGCCGAAATAACTATCGAAGTCATAATGTAGAAGAATATAATCTTAATCAACCATTAAAAGTTATTAATTTGTGTTTTTTTTTTATTATATATAATATAAAAAAAGAAAGACTTACAACTTGGTTTTAATATTTCAAAAAAAATGAATGATTTAAAAAAAATAATAATATAATACTTTATGTTTAGATCACTACCGATATTAGACAATCCTTAATGAATGATGCTTTAAAAAAAACTGTAAGTTAATTATTAATGACAGTGTTTTTATTTGATTATAAATGGTTATGTGTGTGATAGTAAAATTAGTTCTGAATGATGCAAAGCAATTCGTATAAAGTTATAAAAATAAAAGGTAATCTTTATTGGGAGTGTGCAAGTCGATAAAAGATTGAGAATCAATACTGACTTAGCGTTTTCCGAAGTTTTCAAATATATTCACGTGCATGCAATGACAGATGGAAATGGCGGATAAGACCGTACATTTTAATAAATCGAATATTATTTCTGAAGTATTTGCAAATGTCACGACACACGACATATTATTATACTTCACTCATGTTCGAATATATTATACAGTATAATATGAATGTAAGATTTCTATAACACTAATCGACTGAATTTCGTGTTTGGCAAATTAGGAATTGAATTGAAAAATCAAAAATATTCTTTTGAATTTAAATAACCGTTATATTTTCATAGAACTACAAATATTTAAATCCATTTTAAATTTGGAACGCTATTTTTTTTTTGAAAAAAGAAACTTTCATGCTATAATCAAATACGAATGCATAACCATTATGAAAATTATTCCGCCGTCAGCAATTTTTTTTTGCCCACTTTGAATTATTTAAGAAAAATTTATGTGTGTTGTCTAGTTTTTTTTATTTAAATACAGATTTTCAGTTTACGTAGCATAAAAATCAACAAGTTATCGAAATTTCATAATACATACTATCATAACATCTTACTCTACATCGGATATATATAAATATCGTTTACGAAAATTTCAGATTCCAAAAAGATTGTCGATAGCTATTTTGGTTACTATATGACTGTATTTGAGAGGAATTAAAAATACTGTAATATACTCTCTATCAGGAATAAATTGTTCAAAAAACTACTTTGAAACCTTTGAATATATATATATTAATTAATTATACAACATTTTTTTCCTAGTATAAAATGGTATTATAATCAATATAATAATCGACCAGCTTTTTTCAATTTGTAAAAATATTAACGCAAAATACTGAAAATGATCAGTTCCAGTCTTGTAGTTATATAAATTTCAAATAAAAGTTTCTCACGAAACAGAAATTATGGTTAGATAACTCTTCTTTACGGACATATGATTTATAATGAATGGTTGGTCTCGCATACTTTCTTAATGAGTTGAGCGATGGTCAACAACTAATCCTCGTGATTTTTTTATATTTTTGAGATTTAAATCGTCGCTATAGAATTTTTGTCGGATAGATTAAATGTCAAATGTTCAGGAGATGAAACACAAATTTCAATTAAATATATGAAGGTATCTGAGATATATTTTCACAGCCACATGATTGCTGTATTAAGGATGAATAGAAATACAGTACAAAATGTTGTATAAACTATCTTATTAATTGAAATCACGTTTTGGTTTTAAACAAGCATCATGGATATTCGTGAATCCAATATTATAACGATGATATGTCAAATGTACATTTGAAAAAACATTATGAATATACTTGTATACTGCATATCGTCGTTGAACCGTATTTTTTGTTTCTTCATATTAGACCACATTGTTTGCTATAGCCTCCACCCAATCTTATATCACCAAAATAAAAATATGATTGACAATAGAAACCTCCAATATAATTAACTTCAATAACTGCATCTTATCATAATATTATATATATATTACATATATCAAGACGATATATCATTTCCACCAGGCCGGGCCAACCCAAATTGCCGCACGGGTCACAATGACGTCCTAAAATTTTCCAAGTGCCGCACATAAATAAAAATTGTTGCAATTTTTTCGATATATCTGGTTGGACTGGCTTTACAACGAAATTAGCACTTATTATGTTTTCGTAAGTAATTGTAAATGATTGATTTAAATTTTGAATACAAACAGAAGTATTCAATTACTGTAAATCTGAATAAAACACAATAATACAACTGTTTATCGATATGAAGAGAAAACATGTATTGAACCAACAATAAACTATATTTGTATGGCGATAAAGACACAGTGGCTTTATTTATTCACGTATATGCTTATTTTTTTGTTGTTGGTAAAAGTCATATTACGGCTTTATCTGCTAATTGTACGTATAACCCGAAAAAGACTATTACTGTGAGCCACACAAAAGGACGCCACGGGCCGCGAATTGGCCAGTCCTGATTTACACCTTCCTGTCCCAGTACGCTGATTGCGTCATTTATACTTAAAAATATCGTAAAGTATTAAAACTAAATAGCCACAGGAAAGGTATTTATAAAATTAATATAATCTCTTGAAAACAGCCACTGTCGCATAATTTTTTTATTATTTGTTTTATCTAAAAACTGTTATAATTTTCTATGAAAGAGTTATGTCAATGAAGAAACAAATAGCTTGGCGTGGCTGATAACCATCTATAGATAAAACGCCTAGAACAGTGCTTCCCAAAATTTTCGGGTCGCGGCACCTTTTTTGAATTTAGATTTTCCTACAACGCCCTAAAAACTCTAAGCACTAAAATTATGGTTTCTCCTTTTTTTAACTTGCACATTAATATATCGTGGCACCCGTGTAGCAATGTGATGCTCGGGCACACACTTTGGTAATCCCTGGCCTAGAAAACAGAATGGATTATATTTCACAGTACGTTAAAAAAATCGTCGTTTTTTTCATATTTACGAGTTTTTTATTATTAAATATCATGTTTCTGCCTGCTAAAATGGTGATTTTATTAAATAATCATAAATATTCATGCCTTTCTTTGGAAATTATTCATCATTCAAATAAAAATAGAGTGATATTAAAAATGGAACATATATTTAATGTAAATCTCTAGTATCAAAAATTTATTTTAAAAATTGTTCACCATAAATTTGGTCACTCTTTAATCATCGACAATAAATAATTTTAATTTCTAGTATCAACTTGGTACGTCGTTAACAGCGATTGGAACACGTTAACAGCCTTATAATCGATTCGTTGTAGCATACGTTAAAACGAATGCATGGAATTTAAAATTAAAGATCGGATTATTTTCATCTTCTAATGATATTCTGATGTTAATTACATTTAAATATTAATAACGAATCATGAATATTTTATTCAATTAATTGTCGTAGTTTTCATATCGCTGCCGATAGCTTGATTTTGTGTGGATCTCTGTAACACGACAACTTTAAGAGTCAGTAAAAAAATACAGATTGTCACATCACTGTCAAGCTTATAATTAAAAATACACCATGGCTCATTAGACTATTTATGCGTCAATATAACGACGTTCATCCAATCAATATTTCTACACCTCTTCAGGAATGAAATTAATGCACTCATTTTAAAAATTACGATTGAAAGGCCTATTACACTACACAATATTAAGTGCTCTTACTGCAGAGTGGGCGTAGTCTCTTGTATGTGATTTACGTGCCTAAGGCTTATTACACAGCACTTCGTAAGGGTAAGGGTGCCTTGAAATTGTGTAGTGTAATAGGCCCTTAACCACGTAAGCAAATGGATCATACGTATTTATTTATTTATATTAATTGCAACTTATATTGTCCACAAAAAGTTAACCGCCTGGGATAAATTGTTTTTATAAACACATACATGAATTTACAATATTTTATGTTCGATAGTATAGATAGTGTATAATAAAAACACTACTTACTGTGTTATTATATATAACGTAATATTATCACGTTTATTATAATACCATCTTGTAATAATGTTACAAAAATATATTCCTTACAGTCACCAAGTGTCAAAAAACCCGTCGTGTCCTAAGAGGGACATTAATTTTAAATTTTTCATTTAATAATCGTCGAATAAAGTACAAGAAGCTGAGAATATAATTATAACAGAAGTACAACCAGAAAACCAGTTGGACGAGCCTTCAACCGTAAATGGCCGCTCTAAAGTGTTATTTCTTAAAAAGTTGGTACACCTGTTTTCTATATGCATATTATTATTCAATGCGACTTGGAAAACATTAAGGTTTATTGAGTTATTTTCCTGATTCGAAAGTAATAACAACGGCCGATATTTGATTAAAAAGTAGTTAAATAGTAATTAACTTTGTTAGCGATGCTATAATTATAATTACAGTGTCACCCGCTTGGGTCGCGCAGCCAATATATTAAACATTTTTATGCTTAAATGTAATTTTTATGCTCATGATAGGGTTATGTACCCAGTGTCTAAATTAACCGCATTATTTATAATCGATAATGAAGTAACGTCGATTTGTTTAACTTTATCTTTAGATCTATGAATCGTCACAAGGAGAAAACTATTGTGAAATATTGTTTTTCATAATAGTTGATTGACAGTCAATTGCTCAACCTATTCGGCATGCAGCCCTGAGTTTACTTTGTATGCTACATATGTGTATAAAGTATCAACAAACTATTTACCCTGAAAATTATAATTCAATATTGAGTAATTATTTTCGCTCCAAGCCTATAGTAATTACATATTAATAGTGTAATGATTAGTAACTACTCCAGATATTGAGCTTATAGATCTCCGTATTGAAAAGAATTATTTTGATATATTTTTTTACAAGAATTAGCTGTCAGCTATTTTCTCATGATATTAGGCATCCAATCATCCAATCCTCGAATCCTGCATCTTACGATTTTCAAAATCATACAGATTTGAAATTTGATTCCGAAACCACAGCATACAACCGCACACGGCAACTTTTCGGAAACCAGATGGACAACGATAATCATAACATCGCAAAAAATCAACTCTGTATTATAGTACAACATTACTTCATTATATTCTATAGTTTTAACATTAACTTCACTATACATATCTATCATTTATTTTATAATTTCGTTGTATCATTACGAGAACCATAAAATTGAGAATATCTGTTTTTTTTATTAGATGAGTAAAAATTGCCAACCAGTAGTGATATTCGTACAGAAAAAGAAGCCGTACAATTTTTAGCACAGGGAGGTATCTTGCAAGTCAGGATGCTGTATTAAAATGGGCATGAAATAAACGTCTTGTTTGGATAACTGGGATTAAAAAAGTATACTTGTCGAAAAAGCTCGACACACGCAATGAAAATTGATTTACAGACACTCGTTTTTACATCCGTTGTATAAAACAGGTTGGATTAGTTTAGGTTAGTTTAGGTATATTTTTATAATAATAAAGATAATTTTTAATAATAGCCTTCGATAGCCGGATATTAAATTAAATATAATTGCAAATTAAGGAGTATAAAAGATAATTATGAAAAAATAAAAAGAATTTGGTAAATTGGATAAGTAGAGATGTCTCACGTGAGCTGGATGTAGATAGTGTCTGCAGCACATTTCACGTAATTAATGTAATTAACTGGACATTTTTGTGGACACGTGTCATCTGGCCATGCACCCTGGTCGAGGGAAAATGCCTGTAGGTATGCGGCTTTATTTATGAAACCAGACTTTTAGTTCAACAAGAAATGACCAGCTTATCAAATATTACGATGCCTAAATTGAGAACGTTTTGATTTTGTCATTCAGTTAAATAAATATTATATACTATTTTTTTACTAGAAAAACTATGCATATTTTTTCTTATATTCTTAGTTGTCAGTAGACCAACTTACGGTTGCATTGGACCAATTTTAGCTCATAATAGTTTAACTATGGTATCAATTCAAATAAACATGATTTATAATCTACATTTCAGCTAATAAAATATAAATAAAAATGATATAAATGCTTATTTCCTGCTGTTGGAGCCTAATTTAAGAAGAAGAGTCTCATTCGTCATGCGTCCTGGAAGGCCACTAAATACTATCTATAGAATGTATTCGGCGTAGCTACGGGATGCAGGCATGTCCTGGTAGGACGTAAGAGCACGGTCAGACGTCAGGGATTCTTGAAGACGCAAGGTGGTATCCATGTACTGGACTTAAGGAGCGGATATAAAAGAAGAAAAATGTTAGTTTCTTTTTAAAAATGATATGAAAATCTCTTCGGTTTTAACTTTACGTGACTGGAAATGACACACATTTGTTGAATACATATAATATATTTTAAATGGCATTGACTATATATAAAGAAAGTTTCATTTTACTGTAATTAGTATCGGTCAGAAGGACCCCCTTTGCGATCCATTAATCATCTTACCGTTTAAAAGGACATCTCGAGACAGGATCTGCATATTCCAATATGTAAGTGCATAAAATATGCACATCCATTTGCATAATTCGCCACGAATTAAATGCAGTATAAAATCACTGAAATTATGGATAACATTTTATATTTTCGCGTTACGTTTTTACTACCTAATAAAATATTAATAAACCGTTAAACGTTTTTTTTGACATTACATACATAATGCAAACAAATGTATTGTAGATTTTCATCGTTTATAAAAGTTATTGTTAAAATATTCTTTTGCGAAAATAACGCAGAATTTATTGAGGAAGTTATTAATTTTGACGTGGTTAATATCTAAAAAGGCAATAATTCTATTAGTGAAATGCCTTATTAATAGTAAAATTATTCCTACTTAATTAATTATGCATTTTTATAGTATTTTTCTCGTGATGTATTGAAATAACTTGAAACTTGTTGAAGGTATTGATTTTTTTATTCGCATAAATACATAATTATATAATATATATATTTATATTGTAAAAAAATATATATTTTATAACGTCTGGCTTAGGGGTGAACAACATTTTTTATTATAGAATGCCACTTTTTCTTTCAGATATCTTTTGGCTGATATGCTATAAGATTTGTAAAAATCGTGAAATCTTAAGATTCGGTAATATTAAGAATTAATTGAACTCGATTAATATATATTATTATTTTATATATTCCATCTTTATTATTCATTATATGGCTTAAAAATGCTTAATACAAAGACGCCAATCCATAGTTGTTTGAATTTCTTGTTGCTACTTACTATGTACGTGCATTACTATACACATATTCATCATATACTATATTATACAGGCAACATATTCAATTTAAAAGCAATTTCTTTCTATTAGAATTCTACTTTATTGCCTTATTTCCATAGGAGTATTTAAATATTTTTCCAAATCCTCCATCTTATAACAACCCATTGTCTGCCGAAGTGTTTTTATAATTTGCTTCTGTTACATTCGCAAAAGCTATCATCACTCTTTATTGCCGTAGGGTTTTACACTCATACCATCTTGATCTCTCCAACACGTGCTTGTTATGTGTTTTCATAATGCACATCACGACATTTTTGCACATTAATCCCAATCCTTAACGCTGACCATAATAATACTAAATACATCTATATTAGACCATATAATACAACACAGAACTAGAAAATAGTTTTGTATATTCATTGGGAAGGCCTCACAAAAAGTCCACAGGCCACAGGTTATCCACTCCTGGTTTGTGTATTAAATAATTTTAATACCGACAGAAGATAGTTGGGCGCCAAGGAGTGGTACGGTGAGTATTTATATTAACTCACCGGATGAGAGTTCCTCAGCCATGTGCACAGGTTCAAGGCGTCAGAATCCTTCATACTTCTTCATAACGACTTTTTCACAACTATAGAGAAAGACTATTTTATTTAACTAATGTACAAGCTTGAGATATCATGACACAGCTAAGAAAAAGTTTCAACATTACTATGAAATTTAAATAATATTTGTCGAATTATGAATTAACGGCATCATGTTATGTTATGTTAGTTATGTAGGCCTTGAACAGATATGAAACTCAATAATATCACTGGACAAATTGTGTATGTTATATCCATTACTGGATATAACTGTTTCTGTTAAACTGTGTAGTTAGTTGTTGACAATATTCGTTACTTTTTGTGGGCCCTGCTCTCTACTTGTTCGAATAAAACTCATATGACTAGTTGGTTTTATAACAATACATAATCAGCCATTGTCTGTCATGATGAATTCACGTATTTTGTAGAGATTTGAAAATAAACTAATGTGTGGTATTGAACATTTTAACGCTATTAAAACGAGAACTCAGTTGTCAAGTAATGTCTTTATGTTGTATGTACACTTTTTAAGAAAAGACGGGCCGTAATCAACTAATATTTTTTGCATCGTATTTACATTATATAAAATATTTGATAATATGTAAGATAATAATCTATTTAGGGAGTATTTTTTATTTCATTGTGATTTAAAATTGTACACAATAGATGAAGTCACTTTCTATGTTTACCAAATATGAAATACGTTTATGTAAATGTTCGATAAATTTATATGTTATTATTTTTATTAAAAATGCCTGTACGCCTCTGCAATGAAAAAAATCGTAGTGCCTATAACGTAAGTTAATTATACTACGTATTTAGTAATCTTAGTATTAATATTGATGGGCTTAGCAAATTTAACGTTTCAATATCTGTATAACAAAAAACAGTATTCTCATTATATTATTATAACTGGATGCTTTATTAATATTTGAAACTACCATCTAAAAAATGAATTAATGCCAGATATCAAATTGTACAAAGTTACGCAAAAACGAACTAACTAAAAATGAGATGAGTTTGAAGATTGTTTTTCACTTAAAGTTCTTTGTCAAATATACTTTTATGATTTTTTTTGAAAATGGATTTCTTCATTAATATTATTCATAGTATTGTTTTAACACATAATTTTAAATGAAAAATATATCGATATACATTTAACAAACCACTTTACGTAACATGGTGTTGATTTTAAGGCATTTAGACTAATCAAACAAATTCGAAACCCGGCATAATATACCAGAACGTATTATTATTATCTCAAATGAATAATTTTTATTTCAAACTAAGCAAATATATCATTGCCAATATTGAAGGAGCACGTAACTCGATTTTTAGATTTATATCACTTTATTAAGTAAAGTTTTATAGCTTGCAATTTCTTGTATCATTACCGTATTTTTGTATTACATATATATTAAAAAAACGTGTACAAATTATGTTTTATGCAAAAATGTGCCAATGATACAAGAAAATTGCAAAAAAACTATATTCTACAAATTGACTTAAATCCAAAAATGGAGTTACGTGTTTCTGCAATATTGACGATAATATATTCAAAATTTCATAGATATCTCATTTATGTGAATTTAATATTTTAGCGAATTTCGTAGTGTAATTAACACACATTATGTAAATACACTATGCTCTATGTCATTATACATATTATTTTTTCTTTTTTATCTGGTCAGTTGTCGATATAGAATGAAGTTACGTTCCACCACTTAAGTCGTGAAATTATATCTTAAATAAAAACAAAATCAATTTCTATCAAGCACCATCAGTTAAAAATATTAATTATATCTAATATAATACAAAATAGTGTAATATGACAAACGTAACTACACATCATTGGCTAGGGAAAATTTCGTTGCTATTAATCATATTAATATTTTTGGTGTTTTGATAGAAAAATAAAAAATGTGAGTTTGCGTATTTTGGCGTAACGCCGCCAGATATTCAAGATGTGCCATAATTAATATATTTCATTTAAAACAGCTGATTCACGCCATTCAGAAACAATTATTATTATACACATATTATTTTTATTGTGCCCAGCCTTGTAAATCAAAAATCAAACCCGACACTTAAATAGTCATACGTCAAAACTTTTAAACTCCAAATTCGACTATCGATCATTTCAATTTGATTCTACGAATTTAACATCCTAACAAATGCTTTGAATCATAATGTTAATTGCTTTTCGTCTAATACAACGTTATTATTACAATCTCTGATATTTTAAAAGGAATGTTTATTTAATACAATACAATTTATACAATATTTATTTACTCGTATCACTTCATTTTCCTTCTAAGAATCGTAAACTGAAAAATAAAAAAACATTTCAAAATAATAAAAATTTTGAATATGGTACAAAGAAACGGTGTCCATTTTACTACGGATTTGAAGGGTCTAAACTAGACTCCAGACGTTAAATACTTATGTACTTATAGTTTAAACATTGGAAACATGATCCTAAACATACACCGATATAACATAGTGAAATTCTGATTAAGTTTAATTGAATACTTTGAAGCAATGATTTAAGTATTTAGACTGATACGTTTTAATAATTTGTGTGATAGAAAAATGTTTTGGAAATAATTTTGGTACAAATCTTATAATTGATTTTGTGAATCAGTGAAAAGTTAATATATTGATTTGACAGTTAAAAATGTTTTATTCAATAAAAATTGTCCTAGGATTCAAATATTATTTATTATTATTATTATTATTATGACAGAAAACGTTACAATTAATGAAGATTAAGTTGATAAAATAAACCAATACCATAAAAAAGAATCTTTTATTTGTTAATAAATAATCGCTGAGTGTTCCCGTGATTTTATCGTCACTATTAACCGTTGTAGAGCAGACCACTACTACGCGGCAGAATCTTTGGCACGTGTTGGAATCGTTGATAGTCCAGTGTGTAAATATGGAATGGAAAATGAAGATATTAATCACATTGTTTGGCAATTTCATCTCTATGACACTCAAATATTGGCCATATTAAAATGTCTCCCCGGTTAGCGTAGTTGGTAGCGTGCGCGCTAAGCAATCCGGGGAATGCGGGTTCGAATCCCCATCTGTTGTTGGATTATAAATCTAAAAATGCAGGACTGGATGCCCATTGGGTTGAGTAATTTGTCTGACAAACAATTCTTGTGAAAAATAATCTGTCAAGCCGTCTTCACATGGCGGAGATCCATATACTCTACTTTCGGAGTGGATTCTTCACTCTGTGTAGATCCGTATGCTCCAATTTGGGAGCGAACATGGTATAAAAAAAAAATGCTTATTCAGACTTAAGTTCCAGATGCCTCTTTCAATGAAAATTTTAAACATATTGTTTCATGTATGCAAGTTTTTAAATTTAAAAAAAATGTGAACTTCATATTTTAATGTTAATGTAAATTATCTACTTTAATTTTTGTTAAAATGTACCAACTGTTTAGCCGAAATAAACCTGTTATGAGGTTACAGCTGGTTAAATAAAAAAGTATTCTGATTCATATTCAATTTACTGTTCGAATTTGTTTTTATTTAATATAATCTCTTTTTAGTATTGTTACAATTATTTTAAATTATTAATAAAATAATTTGGCTACTAAAGTTAAAAGAAAAGCGACGTTAATTAATTCGATCTTCAACTTTCAACAAAGCTTATATCGAATATAATATGTTATTTTTAAGTTTAGTCCGAATGTTTAAAACAACGATAAGCGATAGTCGAAATGTTTAAAACAAAATAATTTATGAAGCTAGTGGAACAATAATTCAGCATTTTTTGTATAATGTATCACATTATATAAAACAGTGATTCCCAGACTTATTAGGCTTATAGCTTCATTTTCAAAGATATTTCTTAATTTTCCCTCGACAAATCTATATTAATATAAACATATCTCAATTATTGTATAAAGCCATATTTATATGCTTGGATTCCTGTTGCTGACCCCCTCTTCCAATTTCAAGATCCCGTATATGTCGAAAATGCGCATGTTAATATTTACTGTCTAGAAAATCAATTTATCATAATATATATATTCATTTAACTGTAAAATACGTAAATATTTACAGATTATAAATATGAATATATTCATACACAAGGCCGAATTTCATTGCTTTCAAAAAGTTTGCGGCGTCATACGGTGAGCGTGATGATCTATTCACATAAATCCATTTTTTCAATTAGCTTTTTTTATCATCATATTTATTTTAACTTCAGTATACTTAAGTGAGAGGCAACCTAAATCTTGGGTAATTTATATTTACTCCCGGACATTCCCGTCGAATAAATTAGATCGCTTCTCGATATCAGAGATCCGGGATACACCTGATTAAGACCAGGTATAAGGACGGGCGAGTGGATAGTGGGAACATTAGGTAGCTTATAAATATCATTCTTTCAGCAATAAATAATTTTATACATGTATAATCACATGACAAAATAACTGTCATGATGTCTTCGCATTAAATAGATCTATATAGGTATGTACTCTATTTCTGGAGTGAATGTCTTCACCCTGTTGAAAAAAATATACTCCACTTTTAGAGTGGATAAGACAACGATATTTGTTGAATTTGCCTTCCTTAGTGTCCCTATGTAGTTATCCAGAGGTCATTTATATCTTGAGATTTCTAACCCCCCCAAGTAGATATTATCCACTTGAGAATTACTGGTCTAATGGAAATTTTATAGTAAAATATCCTCATAGTAAATTTCTAGTTTAATTAATAAATTGTAAAAACTCTTAAATGTTAAACATAATATATAATTTTGTGACGACTAACGCCAGAGGCTATATTACATAAGATAACGTATTTTTCAGAATGATCCTCGTGTGAGATTATACAAAGATAAAAATCGTAATATTATATTATAGTCTGAAATTGTTGTGTTAATCTCTCTTGACTAGTAATGCCGACAATTTAAAAAAAAAACGGGTACCGATGAGCGAAGTAATTTGGCGAATTAATAATAAATAAATGATGCTTGGTCGTCAGGCGCTGGGGGCCTGTTTCAAGATATAATTATTTGAAAACACTTTTGCCAATAAATCATTTTAATAGTTCGACGCGTGTGACGGACGACCATGGATCGATCGCTGGAGACGAACGTCGGTCGGACCTCGAACGTTTACCATTAAATAATATTGAAATATAGTTGTCTCGTGATTTATAATATTGATGGTTAGAATTAACGTTTCGATAATTACTTACAATATAACCTAACCTCATTATAATAAACTTGTAGGTCAAATCTAACCTAATATCATCTAGTCTAATTTAACGCATCCATTCGTTCCCAGATTAATAATTAATATTTTTAGTACGAAAAAATGAGTAATTTTAATAATTACTTTAATTACTTTCGATGTAACCTTAGTTATCACTCTAACATTACTTTAACACGTTCGCTGCTAAAGACGCCCCTGGGGCGTCAATACACCATACTAATACACACATGTCGCAGCGAATGTGTTAACCTAAAGTAACCTAACATGGCATAATCTAGCCTAAATTAACGTGTATTTATAATCAACTGTTTTTCTATCTCAGTGTTCAATATTCTTGGAATGAATAAATGTTTCAAATATTACTTGTAACGGAGTACAGCATAAGCTAACATAACCCCACTAAGTCTTATATAAACTAACGTAACCTAACTTTGCCGAATCCAACCTATTGTAACCCTACCCCAAACAGTATAATTAACAGTTTTCTCACGAGATTTATTTATAAATCACATACTTCTGACAATTTTTGTTTTTAGCCAATCCTTCCTTATACGTAATTCTTCCACCTTGATGAAATATACTGTAAAATGTATAGTGAATATTGTATTTAGCCATTTTTTAGGATACAATAATTTACAATAATTTTTCGAGAAAATGCTGTTCGGGATGGGACATATAACGACACGTGGTAGATTTTGGTTGAACTCGTCATTTTCACTTTGAAGGTTATATCAACCTACCTCGTAATTTATAAAACCGTATCCTCAGTAAGCTTTTTCAGCTTCCTAAGTTCATAATAAAATCACTATGAGCTTTTGACAAGTAACACAATTAGCAAAGAAGTATTATAAAGATGAATGCATTTAACTGTTGGCATTTAATTTCGATTGAATTTAACTATGAGATCCTGATATGTGCCACGTTTATTAATTGATCATTATTTATGTATCATATTTTTATTATTAAACAAAATAACATCGCGTACTTTTGAAATACGCCAAAGAGACTAATAAAAAATGGCGACGTTTTTCACACCTCTGTAGTATGGATGCAATTACCTAAATACTATATCCTTATACGTCTGCGAACAATGGTATTCGAGCACGATACATTCGTGTTGGAATACGACGCTGCGTGTTATTAAATTGTTGATCATTTTCTATAATTATCTCTTACAGGCAAAACCTTTGCATTTATTTTATATATTAACAGAGGAATCGTCAGTATTTTTTATACTATACGGAAGCCACTGAAATGCAATTTCTAACGAAATTACATCACTTATTTACAGTTCTACTCGCCTGACACTGTCGTTTATAGAAATGTTTCACAAAATCTATAACTGTTGGTCGAAAATACGTGCAATATATCTTTTATTACATTTTTTTACTAAAAAAATAATCCTCATTTCAACTTTCCATAATAATTGTCAATATTAATGAGGATGTCAACCACGTTTTCTTATGTACATCAAATCCACTACTACCGTGTAATAATAAATAAAACTGCATTTATTTTACGATGTCCGCTCTGAAAGTGAGCATATAGATCTACACAGTGTGAAGATATTCGCTCTGAAAGTGGAATAAATTAATCTCCGCAATGTGAAGACTTGTATTGATATTTTATTTTTCACGAGAATTGCTTGACATACAACTGTTTAACCCAATGGGAAGTCAGCCCTACATTTTCAGATATTTTTAAAAATCTAGCAGGTGTGGGAATCGAACTCACACCCCCGGATGCGAGGCTTGCACGCTAACCTCTACGGTATCAAATATATTTTTTAAGATACCATTATTTTATTGATTTCAATAAGGCAGTTTCACATCCGCCGTCTGTTAGTTCTCAATATCTGACACTAAGTTTATATATTGCCTTCACTATTGACTTATTGGTAGAAGCTGCTGATTTAAAGAAGACTTTTTATTATTTCGCCACGTGTCGTACAGGCTCGAATGATTACCCGCCCGCCTGCAATCCTAATTTACATATTAACACGCCCGTGTAGATTTTATTTATATATTTTTAAGCGAATATATTCATATTTTAGCATTTTTTATTTATTCACCATTAATGTCATAAAAGGCTGGTACGAGATATTAAATTGGTTCATCAGAAGTATTATTAATATTGGAAACTTTTAATAATATTTTTTAATCTTTATTCTTAACCAATTTATACACTCGTATGTATACAGACTTACGAGTAAATCAAATTCTAATATAAACAGAAGTTATGAAAAAATGATCTTTCAATATTATTGATACTAATTTGTATCGATTTGACACTATTAAATAATATTTAATGGTAATAGATGGAAGACGGTGTAAGTTATGTGATCTGCCCCAAATTTGAACAAGAACTAGAGATAGCAAATAATTTCTATGCACATAAGAAATCTTGTAGAAAGACAGGCTGAAAATTTTCTGTTTGGAGAAAATAGCCGTACTATGTAAGGACGAGTGGAAAGAGTTGTTATTGAAAAGTAGGACTCTTTTGCAACTGTTTTTTAATTAGTAAGGTTCGTTTAAAGTTGGCATTAACTGAACTAATCGAGAGACTTTCGTATTGCAAAGTTTGGCAGAATATTATCGGAAAATTAATGTGTGCTAATAACAGAGTAGACATAACTCGATGTATCTCTGTAATAACATTTTAATCTTTCTAGAAGAAGACTGTGATAATTCAAGATGCATGTTATTCAATATTGCATCAGTACATGCTACCGTACTTAGATCATTTGTCAAGTCAGTTAATTGCATGTAAAGTATAAACCGGGATTACTGCAAAATTGCTGAACTCCTGTCTATGGAATCTCGTAATAGACTAATCAAATCGACGTGTCGTAATAGCAGCAGGGTTGACACAGGTCTTGTAATAATAATACTACAGACGATACCGGTAACCGGTAATCACTTAAAAGCTCCATCAACGCACAAGGTAAGTAACGTGGATAAGTGATCAAAGAGAAGAGGTTTATGTTCTTTAATGATGGAAAACAGGATAAACTGTCGATGCTAATGCAACCGGTTAAATCATTTGTAGATACTTGTTTATTCGTTTAGCTGTCCCCTAGGGAAGTGATATATTATATATACACGTTACTCGTATCTAGTTAATTATTAAAATATATTAATACTCATTAATATTATCCATTAATGCAAAAAGTTAAAACTAGTTAGGAACTTTAATTAACTTCTCCAAAGGATTTGTAATACACGTATTCGACTAAAATTAATTGAGTGTCTATAATAAAAAAATAATAAGTTTTAATGGATTAAATTACAGCTGGTTTAAGAAATCTAAATACAAAATAATTGAGAGATTAAATACTTTAAATTAAATATAATATTTAAAAAAATGTCTTTAAAATGCGTATTTAAAAATACTTTGCGTGCTTAGTAAAGGATTGCATTAAGTAAATTTCTTCAGTAGTTGGCACGGTGAGAAATCAATTGTTGTAAAGATAATCCATCTATTGAGCAATTTTGATTGATTGCAATTGATTTTATTATAGTTGGAATTGATTTCTATACTGCCATATAGATTAGGTATTCTAGACCCAGACTTTATCTTTCAGTTAGCCATAGATAAATATATTTAAAAAATCACATTGATAAAAAAGTAGGAATCTAACCCTAACAGATGTACTATACTTAGTAATAAGTAATAAATGTCTACGGGAAATACTATCATTAACATTAAAAAGGCAATACAGTAAGATAAAACAAGTATTCTAATTAGATTATTATTAGTTATATGGAAAATCCCACTTAAGGCTTGCCAAATTGAATAAATATCAATACACGCTTACGGCATTTATGAATCTCTAGCTGTCAAAACGACGTTCTGAAATAAGTTATTTGCATATATGTAAAAATAAATATAATAAAAAGATAATGTAATGAGGTAGCATAATGCATATTCCAATATAGGATACAGTGCATGTTTTAGTATTCTTAATATTCGTGTAACAATCGTGAAATACGTGCAGGAATTTTTCTTTCGTAGGCTTCCAAACTGTCTACCGAAAGCCTACCTAATATAATTTAATAAAAAATTTCATCTCACAAGTACTAGGAGGTTTTGCTATCTATTGATATAACTGCACGTAGTGAAGTATCAATATTTAAAAAATACTGTTCGTTGTAATTAAGTATGAAAATCAAGTAAATCACCATTTGACTTTGTTTGGGAATTGATATATTATCAGTCTGAGGTATAATTGATTATAAAAATATGTAAGATCAGTATAAGTGTAAACTTAAAATACTGTAAGCTAAAAAGGTTTGATGGTAGACGAAGGAAAAATAAATCTGGTAGTCACGATTATGGACTAATAAAATATGACTGTAATTACAAAACACATATTTTCAAGTTTTATAACAAACAGCTGATACAGATATTTGGAGAAATCTGGTGCAAGGTAAGAGAAGATGATGTAGCCAACAACAAATTAGAGGACTAGGGAATATCGTGTGTTTAAAAGACGATGGTGACATATCACTAATGTCATCCATTCGGATTTATTAAAAGCACTTACAAATAATAACATTTGAACATTTTATTTATTTCAAGGAGTATGCTTTAATAGAGGCGACAAAACATTAGTCATTGCTTAGGTTACATTAGGTTGAGAAATATTAGAATAGATTAGTTTAAGTTGAGTTTGGCTGAGCTATTATTCGAAGAAATAAAATACTTGAAACTTTTTGCAGTATTATGATTTTTTAATAGAGGATGTTTTTACTTGGCTTAATATTTATTGTAGAACCATCGTTATAAATATGAAAAATATACTTCAGTGTTTTTTTATACCATGTTTGCTCCCAGAGCGAAGCATATTTTGTTTATTTATTTATTACATGTTGTAACATTACAAATTACAAGTTTAATAACTTAACAACACGACATACATACAGTTATGACGAAAATATGAAAAGCATATTAAAATATATAAAAAAAGAATAAAGACAGAATTACAACAAATAGATATATGTACAGAAGGAAAAAGAGAGTGTCTACCAAGTAAGTTAGACAGATCC
>JAGVSQ010001194.1:0-30875 GCA_022683975.1 Rhyacophila evoluta | reverse complement strand
GACACAGATGGGGATTCGAACCCGCATTCCCCGGATCGTTAAGCGCGCACGCTACCAACTACGCTACCGGGGAGACTTATATCTAAAGCATTAATTATCTCAGCATCATTTTTATGAGCGTAATAGTAATGTGTTTTAAGATATTTCCACAATTTCAAAAATAAAACTGTTGTCTAACTTATATGCTACAGAACATATCCAATAATATGCGTTTGTGTGGTTTCATTGTTGAAAAACAGCCGTAAAAATAGAAAAGTGATTTATACAATATTTAATTGAGTATTTCACGGCAAAATGGATAATCAATGCTTAAAATATCATGTAACTGTGCGACTTAAAATTTCAAATATTGCAGGACGCTTTTTTTTGTGCCATTTTGGCAATTTATCTATCCACAACCCTGTTTCTCAGCACACACACATCGCCGCAGTGTCCGCCAGAAGAACACTGGACTCAATGGAATGTTTCTTTTACTCGAAAACTATAATCAGTGCGTAAGAGAATAATACTTCTGGCTGTGGTTTTGAAAATACGCATGTGGTTTTGATTCAATCACCGTTGGTTTCTGAAATTGATCGATTTTTAAAACAGTATTAAATTCGCTACTTATGCACCGTAATAATTGATGGGTATCAACATTAACCATTTAGATGCTATGTTGTTTTGAGCTCCTAGAATCTTAGTGAGGAATGCCATCATTTACAATTATGTTTGATAAAAACACTGTTTTATTTTTTAAATATATCTACTTCTACATGCCAAAAAGGCGTAAGTGACATGTTCGTGATTTTGAGATATATATATTTAAAAAATGTTATTTCTAGGATGCCAAAAAGACTTTCTTCCTGGATAATCGCAAACTGGGTTTCAATATGTCAATGTTTTCAGTTTAACATACAGAGAAAAGTTATTTTAAATTTTATTATATTAAATGTTTTTAAGCATAGTGTCAAGAGTATTGCCGTTTTAGATACTTAAGGGTACACATTACGGGAGATGGTACATCGAAAAGTGAGCTCACTATTTGTATAAGACTATAAGCTAATAGGAATAGCAGAAGCAACCTTCAATTCCATGCGAAATGTTTCAGACTCTAAACTATACAAGATAAAAATAAAATGCCGTCTATTCAATTCATATATTCTGTCAGTGCTTCTTTACGGTTGTGAAACATGGCACCCAACAAAGGCCCAAAGCAACCGCATCCTAAGCTTTGAGGACAGATGCCTGCGGCGGATTTTGGGAATTCTGACTTCGTTCGTATTAAGAATGTAACAGAATGAACCATGCAGCCACTTACTACTGACAAAGTAAAACTGCAGCGCTGACTCTGCCTCAGCCACACATTGCAGATGCCTCAAAAGAGTTTAACACGACTTTATAAATATATACTATCTATAGTTATATCTATCCTTATTATAAAATAAACCATATATATAATGTCTTTGGCGGAGTTACGGATGGCCTGAATGGATGCAAGAATACTGATGGGCGACAGAGATTCGTGGAGGCGGCATGAGGTGTCCATGTGCTACACTTAATGAGCGGATACGGAAGAAGAAAAAGAAGCAGTACAATAAAAATCCAATAAAACAATTTAAAAAACGCGAAAGTGTTTTAGATATGTATCCAATATATCTTGGAAAGCAGTTTAAGGAAAATATGTTATTTCCATACATAATTGAAAGAAAAACTTAAATATGCAGAAGGACGTTGCATATAAAGACAGTTGTTCTAAAAAAAATGCTATTTTTGCTTTCTTGAATAGTAGCATTTTGACACAACGCCCTTCTGGCTTCTGGCTTGCCAGGGTCGAAAATGTACTACCAATAGAATACAGTGTGCAAGAGGCAAATATGGAAAACGTTTGCTGTAAGTATTTCTGGCTGTTATCACAGATAACTACATGTACCTGTCTTGCTGAGCATTCAAATACTAAGAAGGATTGGAGACTCAAAAGCGACTGATCATCGTTCCATTGAAACATACTGACTTGAGCCTGACTTCAAGCTGACTCTTCGAGCGAAATATTAATTACTTCTATGTGAGAAGAGAAATCACTAGTAAGAATTGAAGAATCGCAATAAATCCAGATGTAGTCTTTTCTATCGATTCTTGTTAACACTCATATAAGAGAAGGACAATGTTTGAAAAGAAGTTTATCTTGATTGATTTCACTCGAAAATATGTATTTATAGCAAGATTTCTTAATTAGATTACATGCGTAAAAAGATTTGTTTCTCTGTGTTCATCCATTCATAGCCAAGAAACTGAAAGCAACAACAGTGGGCTTCACACAATTTTGGATAGATGAGAAGTAGAGGGAAATCGAAAATTAAGCAAATAGATTCACAATAGGATTGATTGGTCCTTATCAAGATTGATTTTAAGTTCAAAAATATTTGAAATTCAATAAAATGAAGTGAGCTTTTTTTATGTTAATCTGAAGCTTGAAACTTGCTATTTTACGTGCTTATTGTCATTTGCTGTTTTTATGGATTCAAACTCTAAGATTTTTAAATATGAAAAAGATGGGCTCGTCATTTTATTTTTTATATTATTTTCTCTTCACGTGTGAAATGTACAAATCTTTAGAATTAGGAGACTTTTTCACGATAATAGATAATAAGCCAAAAGCTCATTAAAAATCCATGTAATAAATACTTTTAAACACGTTTGAACGTTTATATTTCCAACGATGTATAATCAAAATAATATCGCATGGAGTATTTCTTAATCTTCTACAACGTATTTTTTACTTTAAAGATTATTTTTTATACCATGTTCGCTTCTTGATTGGAGCATATGGATCCATACAATGTGAAGAAATCGCTTGTCAGACAATTGCTCAACCCAATGGGCATCCACCCAGTCCTGCATTTGCAGATTTAAAAAATCCGACCGGATGGGGAATCGACCCGCATTCCCCGGATCGCCAGGCGCGTACGCTACAAACTACGCTAACCGGGAAGACAATGTATTTATACAATGAGAAATTTATATTTAGAAATGATGAATATTTATTTCATGTTTTCTCCGAAAGTGGAGCAGAAGGATCTACACAGTGTGAAGATATTCTCCTTGAGAGTGCCGTACATGAATCTTTGTAATTTAGAGACATTTCTTGACAGATTATTTTTTACGAGAATTGTTTGTCAGACAATTGCTTACTACAATTTATTCTTGTCTAGGTAAAATCATGTTTTTTTACCCTTTCTTTCTTATTTGTTTTAGTATTTGATATCGAAAACGTTTCGTACATAGAATTTAGGACCGTGCCATTCAGAATAAAGTTGAATACGACTTTAAAAATTAGTGCCGCGCCATGACCTGGAGGCGCCTTTGTTATAAAACGTTTTCTAAGCCATTTGTTTACATATCTGATTTATATCTTGCAAATTTTTAACATTCTAACAATACTTCATAAAATTATTCAAAAAGTTTATAGCGTTCTTGTTTTCATTACGCAAATATCATTTTACGTAGAAAATACTGGAAAATTTATCCATTTTTTACTATAAAGCACTCATAATTTCCAGGCGCCCTTGTGCGGTGCACAATATAGATTATCAATCAAATTTCAAAAAGTGTGGCACACATTGAACACAAATTTCCATATCGACCTTTAGTCTACCAGTAGTGACTTTAACCCAATCAGTCATTTAAGGCGTCAGACCATAGGTTTACTTCGTGATGATACAAAATTCCTAAGATATCACAGAATGTCTCTTAAGTGTCTATTCCTTAGGTGACCAGCGTGTTGTATTACCCGCCTCTTGATTTTTTAGCGTATATAATACGAAACCATTCGCTATTCTTTACAACCTGCCACTTCTAGTGGTATTGTGCGGACCCATTCATTGCCAGTTCACCTATCAGATGAAGTCAGATGAAGAAATAAATACACATTTCTAAAAATATACTAATTTTTGTATTACACTAAATTCTATTTCAAATGTGGGTCCTGTGAGTCCTGAATACGATTTTTAACCTTTTCTTATTACGGCTCTATCGCGTAAATTTGTCTTCTTCTTCTATTATGTGGATATTTTTACCTATGACAAATGTGACATCTATATAATAGTAGGTATATAGAAGCACGCGCGTATTTATACGCAACGTTGTGTCAAAATTTAAAAACAATCGGTGAAGAACTTTCGGAGATTCAAGATTTTGAACAAACGAACCCTGACATTTTTATTTATTTAAATTCCGTTCACTTAAAAGATATTAAATATTCTATAAACTCCCTTATTTTTAATGCAGTTCACTCATTTATTCTAATTTCAATAATAGTATTGTTACACGTATTTTATTTTACATTTTGGGGTTTTATTATTTAGAATCTCTTGCGTTGAAGTCTCATTGCCCAACGAATACACTATAGACTATGTTATTGTCACTGCAAAATTTTGTTAAATATTCTAAATCGACTTATTATTGTCATAAATTAATCAAAATTTTAAACAGACGTGTTTTTTGAGATTTGCTAAAATAATGACACCAATACTATTATTTACACTAAGTATATAAAATTGTACATACATTTGTACATACCTTTCAACTTTAAGTTCATTTATAAAAAATAAAATGTTCCTGGCTAGATAATAATGTGATACGTAAAAAAGCTTTTTTCAGTTTAAAAAAATTAATTAGATGTTATTATAAAAATATTTGAATTTGGAAAATTTAAATTGCTCAATCGAAAGGAAATGATTGCTCAATTGTTTAATCTCAATCTATTGTATGTGACGTTTCTATTAAGTCAAAGAGATAATATTCATCTTTAATATATACCTATGTATCAGAATGGGTCAAATTAAAAATAAAAAAAAAATTTGAAAAATTTGCTCATTTAAAAAGGCTGTTATACTCATTGATGGTATAGCTGGAGGCGCATGTCTATCCGGGCTGGTCAAAGTTCTGGCTGAATCCTTCCGCGGAGATTTCAGGAGGCGAGTTTCCGCGAAGGAATCGCTCGCGAACGCATGCCTGCGCGCCGCATAGTGCAAACTCAGAATTCGAAGTTCCCGCGCATGTGCTCCGCGCGACCCAAACAAGCCGAGGGGAAGGGCAAGAAGAGCGACTAGCACCGAGCGGGAGGAGGGTAACCTGTTCTGCTGCCTCCGCCGCCGCCCGCCTGTAAAGTTTGGCTCGCAGTTTAGCTGGAATGCTCGCATGAGGCGCGCGCCCGTACGACGCCCGACACAGCGAACTTCCACGGAGCATTACGATCGCGGGTTCAACGCCTCGACAATTAAACATACTGTGTATAAAGAAATAAATTCCGGTGATTAGGATTGTGATTTTCGTCGTACGTTGTTATTCGTCGCGTGTGATTATTGAGTGGTGACATTTTTGTGAAAGAAATCGCTGACGGTGATACTGTTGTAAAAGGTATGAGTGGTGTGGCGCCCGGTCGCGGGTGCGCACTCTGAAGAAATCCCGCGCGCGTAGGGTTACCAGATCTGGCTCCAAAGAAATGACCATCTCGGACATTTAGCAAATTCCTTTCAAAACAAAACATATTGTGCCTAATAAGTAACTATAACACCATACAAATGTAACGATATTTTTGAATCTAGGCGCTTACATATTTGTTGTTGTTATTTTTACGCAAGGACTCACAATTAACTTTCAAACTAAATAATTCATTTTATTACATTCTTACATATTTTTAATTAACTCTCTACTTTAACTACATCGAGTAAAAATATTTCATTTATTTTGGTAAATTTATGAATGCAGTATTTTCTTGCATACGTATATAAAAAAAACGAGTTTTACTTAATCGTTATTGTGTTAAAGCTCGAAGCTGATGAGTTGCTATATTTGGCACTAGAGAAATTTGAATATGTATTCTATTTGTAGCAGTATCTAAGTTACCTAAAGTGCTTAGATCTTTTTTCAATATGACTTGTGAAATAAAAGTTATACATTATTATTGGCCTTGATAGCACTCAGCTAAAATGATATATCATAATAACTGCTTGTATGTTCACATGGAGACTATAAATAAATGTAAGAAAAAGAATTAGATAATCGATATTGGCGGTTTTCGACTTTTCCAAATTTCTTGATCAAAATCAAAAAAAATATCCTGGATATTACTTACGCAAAACTTTATCATCTGAATATTATTTTAATTAAATCTAGGTGGTTGAATCGTTGAAAGCATCTGGTAACCCTGCACAGTGTAGTAATTAAAAGAAACTCAAGTGTGGATTTGTCTCCCCGTTACCTCAATAAAGGATTAAAATGTGTGTGATCTGTTTGATACCTGTTGATTGAAGGTGATTGTAGTGGTGTGACACCTTCGCAGTCCACCACGGTGGAGGCGGCGAAGGTATTATGTTTAGACACTCGCGGGATCATGCGGGTCGTGGTGTCTAGTACCGATCAAAGTGGTTTTGCACAATGTTAAATCGCTCAAGACGTTGTACTTTCTTAATATATCTCTAGTATTCTCTATACTATATTTGAAATGATGTAGATGTGTGAACTTTAATCTATGACCAAGCTGTATTTGCTATTCCAACTTATGTTACCCGTAAACAATATTATTTAAATAGAACACCTACAGTTACTGTCAATTTTATATATTTGAAAACGTATTTTATGCAAAAAGTACTAGAAATTGTTAAAGCAATCAATCTAATTTGATGATAGTAACTGTAGTTAAAATTATTCATCTTAATCACGTATTAAATGAAGAGATTATTTAAAGAATTTCCACAAAATTGAGCCAATAACACAAAATTATTTCTTACATATGTTATTTATCGGATGCTAATAGAATTTTCTCTCCGGATGTACAAACAAATATATATATGTGTATACACACATTATAGATCCGTTTTACTTGAATTTAAAGTATATAAATTATGCGTTATAAACAGACCTTTTGTATGACTTCGTTATACAAATCAAATCTCTTCAAATGTTTCAATAAAGTCTTTAAAATATTTTGCATAGTCTTGGATAGTTGTATTATGTTCATTTAGTTATTTCCAATATATATCTAAATTTTTTAGGGTTTTAAAGTAATTTTATGATAATAACAGTTACAAGCAGATTTTTAAAGTACACTCATGCATACATAAGCGTAAGATGAATAGGTATGGTTATGAAAATTTTGACATTTTTTTCGACAGGTTTGTGATATCGATATCATACTAGTATCACAAAATATCACGGTATATGGTTCATTAGTTAGTTAGTTGAGTTCATTAGTTGAGTATTCATTTTCACACGCTTATATTTATGCATAATATAAGACAATACACGAATCCAAATACTAATGATGCAGTATCAACACCCGTAACAGTATTTTCATAACTGAATATAATAGTTTTTATTTTTGATTTACGAGATGAAGGTATCAAATCAGATATACGATTACTTAATTTACACTTATAACCATTTGAAGTTTAGATTAGAATTTAAAATCAATTTCTATCAAGCACCATCAGTCAAAAATATTAATTATTTGAAGTTTTTTAAATGTGGTATGAAACAGACTATCTATTAATTTTCAATAAGGCTTAGGAGTATTTAAATACTTGAAGTTTTAATATATAGTTAAGATAACAAAACTGGCGAATGCATACGTTTTTTTTAAGTTTTCATTATTACAGTATTGATCGCAGTTATAGTGAAAGTATAATGATTTAGAAAATGAACTAATAATTGTTTGATTATGACTAAAACTAACAAATTGATAATAAATATTACAACATATAAATCTAAATGCTTATAGCAAGTACGAGTAGTACAGTACCATACGGATTTTATCAATTTGATGAATATTTTTTGGTTGTTCTGGTCAGTTGGGAATATAATAAATATGACATATAACTTTTGTGATTTAAAACTTTTCGTGATTTCTTATTTGAAAGTATATTATTATGAAAGCCGCGTTTATCTTAATATACAATAAAATTAATTACAACGAGTAAAATAAAACAGCAAAATTACACTGCATCTGACGCTGCAGTCCAGTTTCAGGATGTTTTTTTCATCCCGACGGATATCTAATATGTAATTAAAAGCTGAGGCAGAACATTAAAAAAGCATATTATGCGCTGCCTGTATGTATCTCAATATCACATAAGCTTACTATAGAACAGTGAGCTTTTAGTTGATTTCAGTCGTAGATATATAAAATAGAAGGCGAAAAGAATTTATCGTATTCGTGTATACAATTAAAAATAAAGCCTTCAATTAATAAGTGGTATATATTTTTTGAAAACTCATAAGATATATATATAAGAATAGAAATTCAGAATTTATTAAAATATTCAATAAACGGGATAAATTGATTTGAATATATAATAGTTTACTTGCAAATACTCTATTTTACAACGGATAAATACTTATATATATAATATGAAACCATATAACTTTCAAAAATATTTATTGTAGTTAAATAATGTTCTAGATTTCCTACATTTCATCAAAGTCAGCCAAAAACTTGATGTAACTTAAGAATATATTTATTTTATTACGTATAAATCTTTTTATTACAACAATAAGTTTTTGATTTTACTATTTCTAATTTATCTTTTATCAAGATCCGTACACTTACTCGGTTTCCGTTGAAAACATTCGATGACATGATATAATATCATACAAAATAAATGCGAAGAAAAAGTTCGATAAACTTGTATGGCAAGCTGTAATACAAATGTTTTCTTAATTGTCCAATAATGATTTCGTCCGCCGCTGTTTTGAGTCATTGCAATTTTTCCAAGATCACGACTGCTGCACATTGCGACCGAGGAATCGTCTGGCCATCCTCAATTTACAACTTAATCCGATATTGAACATTACTTCTGGTTATGTCCGGCGGTCGCACACTCAGATATGATCGCTCTTTCGGGGTCGATTCCGATTCATACGGCTACCGAGGATCATAACAGTCACGTTTTTACAAAATACATATGAAAATAATAGGAAGGTACATAAGAGAATGTTTTAATACTTTTTATCTCCATTCCATCAAACACCATCGACATTTTACGAATAACATCGTGATGTATTTTTTAAATTCTGCTTTTATCTTCACACAATATTTTTTTTGCTAACGCGTATAATATTTTTTTTCATATTCCAGAAATATTCAGAAGTATATTTTTATTTAAAAAAATGGTATTTATTTATAAGTGTGATTCAATTGTTCACTCCTGGATTTATGAGTTACGAATTTAAATTATAAAGATAATGTAAAATGTATAGGGAAAAGATTTTTCGAAGCATTGTTATAGATGGGTTTTAAAAATAACGAACGACCAATCATTGTAAATAATTATACAACAGTGTGGTATTCCATATAATTGTAGAATAGAAATAGTGAACTTTATTCTGTCTTGGAAAAAAATACTGTATTTTATTCATTAACTGAAACTAATTTGAAATTCGTCAATTTAATTATATATAAATATCGTAACAAATATTTTATTTACCTTTATTTATATTCGACAAATGCAATATTAAAAATTTAATTTATAATGGCATCAATATATATTAATAAAAATGAAATAATCACGAAAATAGATTTTTACCCGTTGGTCTTATTCGATCTGATTTAAAGTCTACAGATAAAAACGCTTATGTATATATTTTTTTCGAATTATTGCGTTGAAAATATTTAATACTGGAATTAAAAAGTTTAAAATACATATACTTGGAAGTCACGACATATGAATTTGAAATAGTTTCACGATAAAACTCTATTATGTGAAAGAAATTTATAACCTATCTCTAGTAAAACCTCTTTTATGATTTTCTTTTATTAGGAGGAAGTAATATCAGAAATGATCACATGCTTTAAAAGATCACAGGTGTCTCTTGCCATTCTCTACGGATTTGATTTATTTGATGACGTTTCGCCTCTGAGTCTTAGACGTCAAATATAAATGGATAACTCTTTATAGAAATCTTGTCATAACTTTTCCATACACAACTTTTCATTGTCAAATGGACACCACAAGATGTGCATTGCAAAGAGTTAGATTTAGCTCATGTCATTTTTTAAAAAACCAAAATAAAATTATAGCGCTTATGTATTTCCAGATTTACGGTCACGTCAGTTTTATATGTTATGATATTTTCTATTAAATTAAGAATGTGAATATAAGTTTTGTGGAAAAAAATGGTCATTTTGCTTATGGCGCGAATCAATCACACATTAAAATGTATTCTTTATAAAAAGTAATTAAACTACAAAACTTAATGACTTTTCTAATTAGCCTTGAACATTATCTTTTAATGTTATTAGTTATTGAAAAAAATGCATGCCATTTTTATTACTCAATCTCTTTTCAAAGTTGCAAAACTTTATTAACGTTAAAAGGCAGTAGATATTTAAAAAGAAGTAATATTAGGCGTATTTGAATTACTATAATTATTTGATTTATTATAAATAAATGGATCATATATTCATGTTTTAATGGATTTTTAAAAACACAAATGTGTTCTTTTACGTAATGAGTGAATCAAATATGAATATCAAAGTAATTTTTGAACGTTAATTTATTGGTATTTTAATTAAATCAGGTATTTTTTAGGTCTATACGTATATTATTTAGTAATCGTATATTTATACAAATCTATTTCGGCTATCGAAGATAAGTTTTTATATTGATTTTATCTAGAACGAACAAGGCGAAAACGTATTCTTCTAAACAAAAAAAATACCCACGGGTGTTGAAAAAACGGAATATAGCAAAGTCATATTAATATCCTGTGTAACTTACCTATCAAAGTTTTCATCTCTTTAAGTTGTTTTGTAAAATAAAACTTCTGATTAAATATTTTAACCCTCTATACTTGGTATAATAAAAAACATACATAAATATATTATTTGAAAACGATCATACAATAATTTGAATCGGATATATTTTAAAATATATTATAAACTAATATAAGATATTATGTTACGTCTTCAAAATTAATTTTATAATTGTTATAACAATATCATATCAAAATTTGTGCCATAACATGAATCTTAACTCTTCAATGTTAAGACTCTCTATCAAAGTAAAGACATTTAGTGATTGTTTTTTGTGAGAAATAGTTGTTATTTTGTATGTCTTTTTATACTAAATTTTAATCTTACCTATCATGAAAAATTGTCTATCTCGAGAATTGCAGTTAATATATATGTATATATGTTTTAAGGCTTGATATCCGAAAGAAAATGTAATAAAGCACGACAAGTTTCAAAGTTATAAATAAAGATCAGATGTTTTACTATCATTCAAAATTAAAATATATAATATTAGTAAATTATCGAAGAGGCTCGTTATTGTTTGGTAATACAATGATGAAAATACAGTTGTTATGTGCATAGCACGTATGTATATGTGTTTTACACGGGCAGGGAAAGGCTTAATTTGTTAAAAAATAGACATGACTATTCGAAAAAATTTAGATTCAAATTGGATATACATATTGGTTTAAGTCCAAAATAAATGTCGCATTTTAGTTTATGAATCATTTAAATAAATATAACATTTTTCTTTTTATATAATGGACGTGACTTATTCGGTCGTAGCCAATATTCAGTAAAGCGAAATAAAAAATAAAAACTAATGAAAAATTCCTCCATCTTAATTAACCGCCCGCCTTAATTTATGCATAATTAGATGTTGTTTTTTATTTATTTATTTATTTATTTTGTTGTTAACCTAACTAGTGCTGTGTCGATAGTAATCTGCATGGTAAATAGATTAGCGAGTTTTTCGAGTCCTTAATGCTTTTTTTTATTCGATTGACCATATCGCCACAGTGACGCGTCAAATCACATGTCCATAGTGTTACCAAAGTATAATGAATTCTATGTCAATTATTATTAATTTTTATTTTAAAAACTTATATAGCACGAGTGCCGTAAAGTTATAGGAAACAGATATTTCGTGAATTATTCCTATAATATTTATCATACTCACAAAGACAGGTATTGAATATTTTCTAAGAAACGCGTTTTTTTACTGGGCCATATCCGTATCCGTACCAAAGCGCGCAAAGTGATTTAATTTTCAAAAATGAAGAATTTTAAAAGGATTGGTTTTGAGACAATCATACAATATACCGTTATATTATCATTGTACAGTTTTTTTATGCGTTACAAGAGTTCTGCAATTTGTGCTGCCAAGTGTTTAATAATCGCATATTCTCATCGACTCAGCTTCTGAGGATACGAAAATTAAAATAGTATCATTTTATTCAGAAATTATTTAAATACAAAAAGATGGTTAATCTTTGGTAATATTTGCTATTTAAAAATAATATTTTAAAGCGTGTAGGATACACAATCTTTTACAAAAAGAGGTAGAATAATAAAATTATAATGATTGTGTACATATATAATAAATAAATAACAGTTGGGTTTTAGATATTGCACTATTTTTTTATCATTAGGTATCTATTGATTGTTTAAATATAAGTATTTTAAGTTCGAGTTAATTTGATGTATTGTAACGCAAGAAACACTGCTTTATTTACGGTATAAACTATTTTTATTACAAAATAAACGTAATACTTAGCTAAAAAAATATGCGGTCGATATAGAAGACAGTGTGACGGCGTCCTCAGGGAAATAAAGTGTAATTTACGACCAAGTGTCCATACTCTGATTCTAAATACACAATTAACGACCAACTCGGAACATTTTCGGAATGTTATTGCATCGCCTGTTGCAAATTACTTCGACGAATCTTCAACTAAAAGGCATCTTTTGGGATTATGAGGAAAAGGAACGAGCCACAGTTTGTCGTGAAATGATTTTAATCGCGAAATTGATAACCGTTTATTATATGATACAACCCGCCGTTGTACCTGGAATATTCAATAGCCATATGTTAATTTAACTGATTTTTATTTAAAGTCTTTTATTAGTATGTAAATTTAATGTTCTAGATTTGATTATTATAGAAAAAATATTTTAAAAATTCAATAAACCTGACTCAAAAAAATAAATTATATTATTATTTTTATTTTGTAAGTTTGATTTGAAATTGAATATTTCTATAGACGAAAAATTATACCAGATTTTATGTAAAAACAAGTGACGGCATTTTGAATTTGGAATACAGTCGACGATAATTTTAATAATACAAATATTATCCACTTGACACGATTTTCTAAATATATTTCATGGGGTGTAACTAACCTACTAATAACCAAAGATATGTTTAATTGTTAGTAGATGGAGCATAACGTATTTTCTCTAGAAATTTAAGAAATAATATCGAATCGTTTTAATTCTAGTTGGACGCTGAAACAAAGTATTTTTCGTTGATATGCATGAAAAATAAATATTTTGTTTCTTCCAAATTCAAAATAATGTTGCTAGTATTTGATAGACAGTTTTCCCTCAGTATTTATTTGTTTGTTTATAGTGAGTGGCTTACGGTTAAACATAATTTAATACTTACAGTATATATATATGGCTTACGTATGTTATTATAGGGATCAATTCATTAAATATTCGCGACCTGATTTATGATTTTTTTTTTATCAAATCCACCATTAGAATAATTATTTTTTACTCATATAACCTTTTCATACAATTTTAACTTAATTTAGATGTATAAATAATTATTTTAAGCACTACAGAGTATTATATAATTTAATCTATTACTGACTTCATTATTAGTGGTGTTAGTTTATAAAGCGATTTTAGTAACTTAATATTACAATGTAAATAAGTCACCGCTAATTAATATCCACATATATAGGATTACTATACACTATTGTTATTGATAAATTTGAACGATCAAGGAAATAGAAAAAATAATTAGTAAAATCATTTATATATTAACTTTACTTAACAATTTGTTTATTGTAGATTTTAAAATATAAACGTTTTTATGAGAACACGCGTGACTAAGATATGTTATTTTGTTTTAAAAAAAAATCTTTTGTATCTATAAAATGTTATAATAAAACATAAAATTGAGAGAATATTGACACGGTCATTGTAGGCAGGTAAGATAATAATATACATCGTTTTTATTTTGAGAACGAAAACAGGGTACGGTTTAGGTCTAGGAGATCATTATATTTGTCCATAATATGTATGAAGAGTCCCTCAAGAATATCGAACGAATATTCCTTGTTATAGATAGGACCTACCAAAGTATTTTACCTTTGCTGTAATGAAAAAATCTCAGAAGGGATAGAAGGTTTACGTACCTGTGCTGGCACATGTAATATAACTTTTGTGTCTTGGCTTAAGACGAGTGATATATCACCTTGGTTTATATATTACATTCTAAATAGTCAATAATTAAAACTGAAAGATAAAAATATAAATTATTTAATTAAAATTTGTTTAATAAATTGTGGTGATTCACTTTTAAGTGATTTAAAAATACCTTTGTTATCAGCCGAATAATAAATAGATTATTTCAATTAAACATACGTTACATTATAACTAACGCTTTACTTATACGGATGTAGTATTTATTTTTATACTTTTAGATAAAAAAAAATATCTTATAATGACAAATAATTAATTAATGTGATTGGCTTAATATTATTCCATTTTAAGTGGTATAGTAAAAACTCTAATTTAAAAATAGTTGAGTGAAAAAAAAGATGTTTACGTTGTATTAGATCGGCGATTATGTGTTATATATTTTTACTTATACTGTGGTTTAAAGTTTAAATTAAATTTAGTCAATTTTCATTAACTCATTAATCAATTACAACGATTATAAACTATTCGATAATTTTTATACTGGTAAATTAGTGAACTTATTTTAATTGTGAAATCATTATCAGGATTAAATAGAGCCGTAATTGTATTTGCGTCCCAACCCAAAAGCTCACGACAAAACCGATGATCATAGCAAATGAAAATGTAGTATGTTTATAAATTGTTTTAAAAGTATCGTTGATTTTACTGCTTTTTAAATAAACTATTTTTACATCCTAATAAATCAATAAACAAAGATTTTTACATCCCAATAAAACAAAATTTTGTAAAAAGATACAGTGACAAATATCTTTTATTTTATTAAATATTTATTTATGAATAACCTGAATTACAATAAATATTTTAATTAAATACTCCATCGATCACTTATTGTAAATCGTCCGATACATCTAATAACTGCTCGAGAGATTACCTGTCGCAGGCAATTTGAAATCCTTCAAAACGACCAGTTGGATTATAAAGGTAGTTATATATTCTTTGGAGGTATTTTTGATACATTTATCCGTCCATACAAATAAAGAAAAAAACTATGATAGAAGTAAGAAATTACAGCATGCTCTTATGATATTAGTATTCCCGGCTGTAATGAATATTTAAACGTATCTAAAATATTTATTTTTAGTTTTAATATTAAAGTAATTTTTATAAATATAAGCTGAAGGATTTTAATATTTTAAACACACAGTCACGAGAATAAATAGTGTACGTCACAAATAACACGACGGTAGTGGGCTACAATTTGTTTTTTTATTAATTATTTACCGAATTTTTAAAGCATTTGTTAATTAATAAAAACCATTTGCCGACGGGTTTTGTTTTCGCTTTATATTTATATATTAGGGAAAAGATATCCTAGTTCATGGAACATTATTAATTCGGGGATAAGTTAACTTTTCTTCGTATTATTTTCCACGGCGTATTATGACGGAAATGCCAAATTTAGTCGTTATTCGGGAGGCTGTAATATGTAAGTGCAGACTGGCGCCGATGCCCTCGGGGGATTTTATGCCTTTCATGCTAGTTTCATGGCCGGTGCTACCTGCGAAACAATAATAATCCACGCGATCATATTGTATTGTTACGCAACGTCGTTCGTATTATTTAATGTACATAACATACGTGCACGGTGCATTTCATTGTCGTAACCTTACTTCGATTCTGCTTAATTTATAAATCAATATTTTGTAGACCACGTGTGTAGCCCGTTGTTATCAACAAGCTACAATTATATTTATTATAATCTTCAAAAATAAAATAAAAAACACACATATACCAAATAAATCAGTCGAATTAAAAATACTTTTTATTCCAAGATACAGAACTGAAGTATCAGTAGTCAATCCGAAACGAACAATTATTATGCTTAACAAAATGCTTCGGGTTCCGAGATATTCCACCTGAGTGAGCATATGCCAGATGCATAATATTGTTTAGATTCATTAAATATAGCTCATTCATGTAGATTTTTTTAGATTACAAATTGCTTTTTACTTCATATGTTTTATTGATTATTTTATCATTTCTACTATTCCCGTCATCTTATGCAATAGTATAAAAAGCACACTAAAAATCTTATTTAATTTTGCGAAATTGCAATGATACTTATTATGATAGTTTAAATACTGTTTTTCTAGCAGTAAATACATTTGCTACGAGTATGATGTTTTTTTACTGTTCATAAATGTACATACAACAGTACATAAATTTTTGACATACGATATCAATTTTGTGATTATTTTCAAATAGATAAAGATAATATTTGTCCAGAAAACGTTGTGAAACTATTGATATTGGGTGTATTTATTTAGCACATTTCACGGTTAAGCGGTTAAACACTCATATAGAATAAACTAAATATGATTTAATCATTGTCGAATAGTCGTATATACTATTATATTAAATCGAAAAGCATTATATATGTTTAGAATTTTGCTCGTACCTTTCTTTATATGCGGTGTAGAATAATACTAATTTAATTTATTTTAGTATTTACATTTTTAAGTAACTTTTCACTTTAATTTATACCATCAAATGATTGATAAATTTTCCGTGAAACTTAACACGCTTCGTTAAATATATTACTTCTGTTGTGAAAGTCGATGTAATCATAAATACAGTGAAGTGATTGTAATGATGTGTTTGTAGGAAATGTTTATTTCTTCTCTATTATTATATACCTTCTATAAATGACGACCTTTCTCATTTCTCTATACATAGCACAACCGAGTATGTACGTAGTTTATTAATCAAATTGAATAAAAACCAAGATATTTCATGGAACTTAATAGCAGAATGCTACTCACTCCTAACTGCATTTCTTTATATTTATAAAAACGCCAGTCATTTATTACTGTTCTTATAATTCCAACGACTAATGAGCATGAAGCGCTATTATTGAAGATTCACACGATTTATCTCCATCTGATCAAGTCTATTTACAAGACAAAAGTAAATATACAATCGTTGTTTTTATCTGGAATCTACTCTGCCAATAATGCCTACCATGTTCAGCGTATGTCCTGCGAACTAGTTAATGGGCGAATGCAAAAAAACCAACAAGGGAGCCAGTGTTAGTTATTTGCGGCCCTTTGTATTGAAACAAGACTTATGGAAGTCTCAGCCTGTCACCTGACAGGTAGAAAACTATGTTTGACTTTAAATAGAAAGCAATTGAATTTGTTTCCAAATAAAGGAATGCTTTTAACTCTAGTGTTCACGCTTATGCAGTCATTTGTTTATTCTCTGAATAGAACAGTTAAAATAGTTAACGGATATTTAAATATCTATTTGAAATATTACAGATAATAAAAACAATATATTTTATATCACAACCGATCGCTTCTGTGAGCAAGCGGCTAAGTAAACGACCATGTGAATCCCTCAGCACCGGAGGTCGTGGGTTTGACAGTTGCATAAAAACGTTTTTATGGCGTATGTGTGTAATAAACTGAGAAAAAATGTATAAATTTTAGATTGTCAAAATATCTGCATTTTGAATATAGTTTTTATTAAATCATAAATGCAATCTTCTTCATTTTGGATGTTTTGTTGAAATTTATTAACGATAGTTTGTGTACTGTAAGCTTTGAGTACTCTGGCACTGTATTTCGAAAATAATCAATAGGAAATTGCACAATACTTATAACAGACTGCTTACGTTCAGTATCAACTTTGTTTTCAGCTGTAGTACAGTAACGATATGCTTATTCAGTTAAAAAATAAATGATAGATGTAGACATTTATAATATTACATTTCATTATTCAATGAAAGTAATTTCAGTTATGCCGAATGACCGACACCTTGTTTTTAATTGTCCTTTATTGTCAGCCACTATTCAACCCCTCATCCTCGCATAATGTCACTGATGTGAAGTCACGATAGCTCCACATGTGATCGATCTCGCCTTGTACATTCCGAAATGAACCCGCGGACAGTTTATTTTCTCTCTCCAACACGTTTATTCTGTTTTGTTTCCTTCAGTAGTTAGTAGGCTTTGATGGACAGGTGTGAGATGTCCTTAATAAGAATAAACGTAACATTTTAAGAAATATATTTACGATCATATTGTATATGTATATTAAATCACTACTGTTGTAAATATTTTGGTTACTACATTAATAGTTTATTTATCATATTGGCAATCTTTTAAACGAGCATTGTTTCTTTCTTATTTATTAAAAAAATAGTCTTTGGAATATATCAGTAATATTTATATTGCTTAGTGAAAAAGTAATCACATTATTAACAATATGTCAATGGTTTTAAAGCTTTTAATCCGCCTTTAATAAAATCACGCTTTCTACTGTAATATGTAAAAATAAATATCAAAGTATAAATAATCAATAGCGGAGAAAACTCTTACTACGATTAAATGATTATATAAAACATTAATTGTTCAAGTCAAATAGTTTGGTCGATACTATGTATTTAGTGTCAAGTCAAAAAAAAATTATAAAATTAGTTGACAATTTCCTAACCGTTCTGACACATAATTCTGCCAAACAAATGGTGATTCAATTGACAAATTTTATTTAAAAAAAAGAACTCTGGATTTTTAATACATAGCAGTTTGTTTGCTGTCGTTTAGTTTAGTAGTTGACGGTAAATATGTTAAAGTTAAGTGGCGTAGCTACAAATTCAGCGCCCTAGAGCAAGTCAAATCGTTGTGCCCCTTAGAAACGCCACCTAGAATTTGAAGTTTATAGTTTTTTAGGTCTTACGCATTCTTAAAAAAATTATTCGTCCAGAATTTGTGGTTTCTCATCTTTGGCACTGATCTAATTTTTAATTACGCCACTGCTTCTCAGTACATACGCCACTGTTAAAGTTTTGTTAAAAGTAAATGCTACATTTAATGTTCGCTCAGTAATAGACATTGATTACCTTTATCTATTCCCAATATGTACTGTGGCTGTAATTTTGAAACAATTACGTCAAAACAAGTGAAACTGTTTTTCAATAATACACGGTCATATTCTTTACAGTCTCTTTATTTAGAACAAGACTATATATTAATTGTCTTTATTGCGTATTACTTATCTACCGTTGAAGCTTTGCTAAGTATAGTCAAGTAGACTAATTATATCTTTCGAATCCGTTTCATAAAAAACCTCCAATAAAATATGTCTTAATAATTGTTTCGTAGATATAATTACTTTTAACATTCTAATAGCGGTTGTTATAGTTTTTCGAAATGCGTAATTAGCTGTAATAAATAAGAAGTTTTTATAGTAGACAAAGTTGATATTACATGATTGTTTATGAAACGGAAGTGAATTCATTAATATATTGTTTATAGCTGTGCTTGGGAATACAAAATCTTACTTTAATATGTTTACGTATACATGAAAAAAACCAATTTTACTATTTGGCCATTAGCAACAAACAGCTATATCGTATGATTTCACTACCTTTAAAACGAAAACTTTTCCCGTAATTCAGTCATATAATTTTGATAAGTACAATTTACAATATTCGTTTTAATAGGAGTTTCTTACTATGAATGTTGTTTTTATGTCTCTTAATGGAGTTTTTAAGAAAATGCGTTTCTATTTATTTGTACATTTTTTAGGTTATTAACCAAATATTCATATTGATTGTAAAATGAAAGCTCACTGTGAAAAATATTTCATGCATATAAGAGTCACTTTTACGTACATTTTGTGTACGATATAAATGTTACTTGTGGAGGATATTGAATGGCATATAATGATAAAATTTGCATTTAAAAATCTATAGAGACTGTCTACCGTGATTATCGAGTCATCTACCGGCGTCGGTCGGTATTATCATCCTATGAGTTCTCTTGCATTTTTTTTAATATTAGCACATTAATGTTTTCAGGTATCAAACAGACACACATTGTAAACATGTTCCAATCTAGTTAATATTACTTTGTGGCAAATGCGTGGAATCCCTTTTAACTGTATAATTATTGAATAAATTACCTCAATATATTTATATTGATTGTATTTTTCTTTTTCAGATAAGTGGACTGACAATGAATCCCGAACAAAAGTCGCAACGGTGATAGCGCCCCAGAGCGGGAGCTGGTAAAGATGGGCGCCGCCCACTTTGTGACGGCGCTCCTGCTTTTGTGTTGGGGAGGGGGTGGAAATGGAGGATTCGCGGAGTACGTGAGAGAGTTAGAAGTCTCCGAAGGAGCTCCTCAGGGTACCCGTGTTGGTTATATTGGCGACGGAGAGCATGCCGCCCATAGCGGTCCGCCGTACTTGATTGTCCCCGTGCCCGGCAGCGCGGTCGATTCAGATTTAGCTATCGACCAGACCACAGGAGAAATTAGAACAAAAGTCCCACTGGACAGAGAAACTAGGTCTTCGTACTCATTAGTTGCAATTCCCCTCAGTGGTGATAACGTTAAGGTTGTCGTCAGGGTTCAGGACGAAAATGATAACGCTCCGACATTCCCTTCGCCGGTAATGAATATCGAATTTCCTGAAAATACTCCACGCGATGTTAAAAGAACTTTAAACCCTGCGAGAGATGCGGATCTTGGTTCGTACAACACACAGAGGTATAATATTGTATCGGGAAATACAAATAATGCTTTTAGGTTATCCTCGCATCGGGAGCGAGATGGCGTGCTGTATTTGGACTTACAAATAAACGGCTTTTTGGACAGGGAAACGACCTCAGCTTACAGTCTAGTCATCGAAGCTCTGGATGGTGGGAGCCCACCGCTAAGAGGGCGTATGACTGTTAATATTACGATCCAGGACGTGAATGATAACCAACCTATCTTCAACCAGAGTAGTTACTCGGCAACAATACCAGAAAATGCTACCGTCGGAACTAGCGTCTTGAGAGTGTTTGCTACTGATGCCGATTCTGGAGTAAATGGTCAAGTCGAATATACCATAAACCGCCGGCAGAGTGACCGCGCAGAAATGTTCAGAATAGATCCCGAAACAGGAGCAATCGTAGTGAATAAAACTCTAGATTTTGAGACCAAAGAACTTCACGAGCTTGTCGTGGTGGCTAGAGATCACGGTCTTCAACCATTAGAGACAACTGCCTTCGTCTCAATCAGAGTAACGGATGTCAATGATAATCAACCGACGATAAATGTTATTTTCCTAAGTGACGATGCTACACCCAAAATTTCAGAATCAGCTCAGCCTGGAGAGTTTGTGGCCAGGATTTCAGTGAACGATCCCGACTCGAAAGCCGAATATTCCAATGTTAACGTGACGTTATCCGGAGGAGACGGCAGGTTCGGATTGACCACTCGTGATAATATAATTTACTTAGTGATAGTGTCGCTTCCTCTGGACCGCGAAGTGCAACCGACTTATACCCTGAACGTAGTGGCGACGGACACGGGATCTCCGCCGCTGCACGCGTCTCGGACGATCAGGTTACAAGTGACTGACGTGAACGACAACGCGCCAGAGTTTTCGCGAAGTGTTTATCATGCGAGTGTTCCGGAGGTCGCCGAACCTGGCACCTCCGTAGTGCGCGTTCAGGCGGTCGACAGGGACGAGGGTGCCAACTCCGCTCTAATGTATTCTTTGGAAGAGCCGGAAGGCCATGCGCACGTGCGTTGGTTCGCCATAGACCCGAGGTCCGGGCTGGTGACGACGCGAGCGAGGGTAGACTGCGAGACGGAAGCTGCTCCGCGGCTGACAGTTATAGCGCGCGACGGCGGTCACCCTCCTCTCTCGTCTTCCACCACCATATTAGTTACGATTCACGACGTCAACGATAATGAGCCAATATTCGATCAATCTTTCTACAATGTGTCAGTTCCTGAAAACGAAGCACGCGGTCGCTGCATTTTAAAGGTAAGACCATTCAGCATATTTAGTATTTATAAGCGGACACATGATTTGTATTTTTTGTATTTCAAAACTATAAATGAAAAACAAATTGTTTATTTTTAAATGGTGAATACTAAAATACATGATTAGGCTGCCAATAATTTAGACTCATTCCTTAGTTACGTATGTTCCAGCCAAATCATTATAAATATTTATATCATGATTTTTACATAACATTTTTTACATATAAACGTAATTACTACGCGTTTCTATTTGTATCATCTACAAGTAAATCCCGAGCGCTAGTTCAAAAATAAATGCATTCCCAACAAACACATTATTCAGACACATTTCAATTGCAAATACATTTTTCAAATAATATAGAATGCATGCACGGAGTAAGGCTAACATGCGCCTTGTAAGCTAATCTACTTTTAATGCTTTGAGATGGAATTCATAGTGTGAAAATGCAAATAATTCCGACGACCTGCAACCGGCAGGCGAATAGAGCCGATCTAAGCCGATTTCGTAATAATATAAAAAATATATGCGAAGAACGCGGATGGTCTTCACGTGACAGTGGCGCGGATAGAATATTGATTTATTGGTTTAATGACATTTAAATTGCATTTCAAATTAAGCGACGGGGCACAATTTTATATAAATACATTATATATATGCTGTTAGGATATTGAAATTAAATGGTAAATATTGTATACTTAGTTTTAATTTTTACCATTTTTCAAAAACCAATAAAAAGTAGTTAGACGAAACATTTGACATAAGACTTGCCGCATTTATATTAATGAATTGATTGAATTCTATTTTACAATCAGCTTTGTCGATAGCCATTTCGGGTGAAAAATAATTATAAAGAATACGATTGATGCGTTTGTATATATATTATTTTATGATTATCGAAATTGATATCAATAAAATCAATAGTCAATTGAATCTTAACTTAAAGCTATTTTATACGAGAGAGATTTTGACTTCATAAAGAAGAGTTAATATGATACTTTGATAACGTATTTCTCAAGGTCATACAAACATTGGTAACTGTACACATGGTATATTAGACGTGTTTTCTTGATTATTTCTTATTATTATTTAATAAATTTAATAAAATTTATATCTAGTTTTGTTCCCATTTCGACATCAAAATCAATTTTTTAGATGATAAAAATCAATAAACCACTAGAGTTTCGGCACAGTTGAAATAAGCGTAGATTTTAATCGCGTTGGGTAAGAGTGAACGTATACCGCAGTGAGCGTGTTAAAATGAATATCTATTACTGTGTATATATTAGATACAATTCATATGTACCTTCATGAAACCCATTATACATAAATTGAACTATAGCATTAATAGTTTTTTTAAAAGGACAAAATGTCTTTATAAAAGATGAATACAAATGTATAGAATGGATAACGTCAAATTAATATCTTTCGATTTTCTGAAAATTTTGATTTTCACGTATACTAAAAAACGATTTTTAAGAAGTAAAATTACATTTGTTTTAATGTAGCATGCTTATTAAATGGTTTAAAATCACTGAGATAGCCCTTAGCACAACTATGATTACTTTCTATCCGTAAAAGATGTGATCTTATTGATGAGAACATCATTCGGTTGTTTGGAAGTGCACGCCACTTGGTACAGTACTCGCTCCGGCTGATGATTGACGGATCACGGTGCTGGAGGTCGAATGAGGGGAGCCCGCGAGGAGTTTGCGGAGACGAGGAGGCGCGTGGCGGCCGGCGTAAGGGGGTCCAGCCCCGCCGCCGGCCCTGTCCAAATGATAAATGAGGTTTTTCTTTCCGCTCCATTGCCGAGCTGTTGTTTCATCAGGGAGCCGCCCTACGCTAGCCCTCGAAGCCTTCAATACATGAGAGTCATTCCGGCCCTGGAGATTAATTAAATTTGTTGGAGATGTAATCATATTTACAAGACTGTGCAATATACGTGAAACCCTTTGATTGTATCAGTCAAATCTATCTACTTTATTATTCAATACTGTTATAATATATAATACCAATAACAAAATGATTTCAAAATAATAAATAAAAATAATATGTTGCCAGTCAAATTCGTTCTACTTTTTGAATACTAGACTTTTATTAAATGCATTTGGTATAAGCTATTTGTATGTATCAAAATGCAAATATTTATACACGACTTGTTTGTCTCACAATTGGCATTGCACCTTTCCATACCACGTGTGTACCACGTATGGGCAAAGACAGAGTGGTGTAAAAACTACGTTATGTCGCATTACTTTAACACTATTACTTAAAACTTTAATACTTAACTTAGGTAACTAAATTAATTAGCAATATTCGTGAAATAGTTTTGATGCATGGCTTGAAGTCTGTACTGTATATTTGGATATAAGGAATAGTTTTATAATACTGAAAATACTTTCTGCGTAATCAATCAGTGTGTCAGGATTAATATAAGATATTAAATAATATACGGTTAGAAGTTATTTGTTGAGAAGAATATGTTTACACAATAGTAGTATAAATACATTATTCGTGGGTTATAATCACTTATATGTGTATCAGATTTTCGTTGTATTAAATGTTTATAAGTCCTGTTGAATTGGAGATAAAGTAAGATTAGTTATTTATTGTGGTCATTTGCTCAGTGGTCTTTTAGCAATCTGCATTTTTATTTGATTTTGATTAAAATTCAATTTGTAAATTAAATTTCGAACGCGGTTTGAAAAAGGAACGCGTGGAATTCCAGACGCCTGAATCATTCATTGCACATTTGAAATCGGAACACAGACAGGAATGGTCAAGCATTCAAATTTTCATTTTCATTCGTTCGATTTGAATAATTGAAACAGAAGTATTTGAACCGTCTTCATGTTTCGCTGACCGTTGCGAAGTCGACCTCGGACAGTTCGTATACAATATTTGCGTATCATTCAATTCATTGGCAGGAGGCATCACATTATATTTAATATTAAATGATACAGTTCACATTTGAGGCACCCACACACAAACTGGCGCTTAAAACTTAAAAATATTACTATATTTTAAAAGCATTCTTGCAGTATGATTTTTATTATCAATTTTTACTCCAACTAAGCGATATTCAGACAATTTTTTTCTCTCATTTGTAACCATTTTCTAACAAAATGATATAAAAATTCAATAAGTCTTACTATTCAAATTATTAAGCCAGGTATATTTTCTACCAGTATTATATGGCTAAGTTCATTTAAAACTTCAACGGCTGAGTATTTATAAAAAAATATAAATACGAGTTAATCTCAATTTTTTAATTATTTATTATACAACCATATAATTATGATATTCCATTGAGTACTGTCACAATACAAAATAATCTTCAATATTTAAAAAGTATGTGACTAGTATTAAATGTTGATCTCCGTGTGCATATGCAAATATTTAGCAAATTTTACTAATCCATCTCATATTTATGTTTATACTGTTAATACTCAATATATAGTAAATGATAACGCGTTGTGAAATATAATTGCATTGTTTGAACCGGCATTGTTTTACCTGAAGATGTTCTGTCTGGGTGACAGATTCGAAATTTGAAACAGGCATTGGAAATTACGAAACGATATCATTGTAATTATTTCATAATACACAATAAGAAGTTGAATATTCTAGCACAGTCAATGTGACGTGTGTATGTGTGCCAATGCAGACAAACACCTATGCATGTACCTACCTATTGTGTGTAATTTTTTCGCGGTCGGTCCAGCGGGCATCTGAAAGACGCGAGACGGGCCAAACAAATTAAACACCGGCCGCTCCGCCGACGAATAAATCGCAAATTACAATCTAAATTGAAAATTAACCACGCGGATGTGCTGCGGACTGAACCCCCGGCCCCCCGAATGCGGCGTCGCCCCCCCCCCCCTTCAGTGCGATAAGTTCGCAGTAAATCTGAGCCACTGACACTTGTCGATTCCCTTTGTGTTCTCCTGGCGGTGATTTTGGTTCGACTGTCATTATTCCATACATTTATAGATAAATGCCTTTATGCATATAATACAAATGATAACATCGTCACATAAAGATCTTACTTCTGAAATGAAATATACAATATTACTCTTTCATTCTAGACATTATAGACTCATTATTATAAATCGATTCCGTAAGTCAATTTCTCCCCATTAAATCCCATACCCGTTTATGTTATTTATATTTATCTAAACTGTAGCATAATGACTAAAAGGTTCATCAAATATACATCGTCACATCGACGGGCGAATGATAAATACGTCTATATTGGCGCCAATGATTACGGGCTCAAATACCGGGATAGCTCAAACATTTCAACCAATTCAAAACTGATAAGCTAGATGCACGATGTGCTGGGTGATATATACCGATAACCAATTCATATGAAAAACATATGTCAAAAAAGTCTTCAAGAGGTCTATATGCTCTAAAATTAGAGCGATAAAAAATCTTGAATTTATAAATCGCCGTCAAAAGCCTGCCACGAAAAGTTACAACATAAGAAATGAACGTAATAAAACGTAATTAATATATTGCAATAATTTTAAAGATAATCTTGTCAATCCATTATTTTAGAATGACTCACATAATTAAATCTGTAGATCCTAATTATCATTGTATCATTAAATTTATATTATGTGACTAAATTTGGTTTCTCTGACATCTTCGGTTTTATTCACACGAACAAAGTGTCTGCACTGACAAAAAGTGACCATTCTGATGTTTTTTCTCATCATTTTCATGGCTCGGAGTGGGCTCTGGTCTCATTGTTGCGTTAATAGTTGACCCACACTGCATATAAAAGTAATAAATGAAGAGATATTGAATCTTCATTTTTTTATTTATTATATATTAGTCAAAAACCGTTAAATAAGTTTTAAAATTAAATAAAAGAAATGATAACATACAGCTTTATACTTTTTTATGTACTATATTCTGAAGTTATATAGCATCAGTTTTTTTGATAATTACATTTATAAAAATTAAAAATGACGAAATCGGTCTTGTTAAATTATTTATCTTATATTATGTTATTATGTCGATTGTAACTTTTATCGATGGATTGAAAGTAGATGAATTTGATTAAATATTAAATGCGGCTATTTTTTATCTATAAAATTTATATAAATACTAGTTTGATTATCTTGCTTCGCCTGGGATATATTAAAACTTTATTCAAATTAATTTAATCCTCTTAGTGCAAATTTATTTTAATAATTGGCCATATACAAAATTTTTGTCGCTTGTTGATCAGTATTGATGATGTTAAAAGTTGAATATAAAGCAGTTGAAAATAAAGCAGTTGAAATGATGTGTGAAAATTTCACGTCTTAACTTTTTGTCGCTTTGGAAAAAAAATTGTGACAGACAGACAAACACATGTATTTTCTGTTTTATGGTATAGGTTTCGATTCAATGATTTTTAGATTTTTTTTATTTTACTCTGACAAATATACTAATGCATGGTATATTTAATTGACTAAAATGAATAATGGTTGATTGTGAAATATATAAAGCTCTGACAACATCTGAGACATGACCTTAACCAAATGTTTTATATACCTATCATATATTAGGATTTAAAGAATTCTTTTTACATTTTCACGCGTGATTAAAACCGATAAAACCATCACAGTAAATCATCGAAATACGGTATCAGCCACCTACACTCGCGTTGATTTGATGCCATAAACTAGCACAATCTCTTAAAAATCATAGAGTAAGAAATCATGGACAATATCTTGGAAAGGTTTCACACAATGTATGTAGAACATTGCCTACGTGAAGGTGACGACGAATCGCCTGCAGGGAAATTCTACAACGTCGCTTTGAGAAAAAAAAACGTTATTTTATTACGAGGGAAGAGGTGAAATTGCGTTTGTAGACCTCCCGTGAAACGTTTACGTCAAAAGATGCAGTTATTTGCTTGATTTAGATAAAATGACATAGAAAATAAGATAAAAATGTGTACTGTTTCACATCATAAAACTGTCATAAAATTTGTAGTAGCTCTCTTGGTCATTCTACTAGTACTTACTGCTTTTAAATGTCGAACGGTATTCATATGGCGGAACCCGGAAGGCCGGCGATTTTTTTGAAAAATTTAAACTTAATAAATACATTGTTTTGGGAAATATCTTGAAACAATATAATATCGATAATACTTGACAATATGAAGTGTATTAATATTTTAACGTGGTCTTAAGATATGTCATTTTGCATTTAAAGTATTGGATTTTTTAAAACTGTAAAATTTGGCTAAATATTGAGTGTTTAAGTACAGCGTGTTAAGACGCGTATTTTATATAGCCGGCCTGCTGTGCACGGGGTTATAGAGCGTACATAGACGCTTATGACATACAACTGGTTAAGTAGTATTTTATTAATAGATTTTTCAGTATGTTGTCGTTAAAACCGCTTTTATGATAGATGTTAATTCTTGTTTTTATCTTCAATTATATCCTCTCCCTGTATATGGCCACCGTCTGGTGCCTCAAGAATTGTGTTTATTTGTCAATGAAAAAATGTGGTGAATTGAGGCTGTTCTGAGGCATCCGTAGCACGTGTTTCAGCTACTATCGGCGTTCATTACATTATTTTCGATAACTGAGTTGAAATATAGATTTAATTTAATAGTACAAAAGTAATGTAATCTGCAAATTTCATTTAAATTAATAAGACCACTTTCCAAAATATCAATAATTCGAAATCTCGGGAATATACTTTTAGAATATATGAGAGATTATTAACGTTCGTTACAATTCTACGAACTGATATACACCAATAATGACTAAAAAAATGTGATGGATAGTAAAAGCAAAAGCATTTAGTGGTATTGTTTAATATTTTACGGGTTTTTCTTATATTCTGCCATTTTTGGTTCATTTTTTATGTAAATGTACTTTAAACATTTCCTATTAGGCCTTGTCCAACGGGTATTCATAAGAAATAATCTGTTAATATACATCTCTACATTATGAAGGTCCACATGTTACACACGTTTTGTATCGGACTCGATTTATAAAAAAAAATGTACCAATATCAAGAAAATAATTATAAACGCACAGCATCATCGCCTCAAGCGAAACTATTGATTTTTTTTTGTCTGCAGTTGAGACAATGTATATATAATGAAACACAAATTAGTTTATAACTATTCAATATTCATTCTGTAGTATTGTCGAGGAATGCTTCTTGTAGGTTTACAAGGAATCAAAAATACTCGATTCAATAGATCTCGTATGTGTCATTGTTTATTCATATATTCACAATCATCAAAGTTATACAACGTTAACAAATTTAGCATACCCAGAAAGATTGGTCGTCGTTATTAGCTGTCACTTTAAAAGTGCGTTATCAGAGAACGGCATCATTTCGGGGACCAATCTTCGACGAGCGTGTTTTCTCCGGACGCGCGTGCGCAAATCAGTGTAGAAAATGTGTTATTTGAAAAATATTGTTCTTTCTTTAATAATTGAGCGACGATTGGCCTTTAAAATATCCTAAAAACAACTTGTTAAGTTTCTCAAAATATCATATTGATAAAAATAATCACTTAATTGTTATGCTTATATTAATAGTCCTCATAATTCAGTTCATGATAATAACTTAAGCCTTGGAAAAACACCAAGAAAAAATTTACGGTAATAATTATAATGTCAATGTTATCAAATCTTCATCCATATGCGAGAGTTATATATATATATATTTATACCATGTGCACTCCCAACATGGAGCATATGGATGTACACAATGTGAAGATATCCACTCCGAAAGAGGAATAAATGGATCTCCGCAATGTGAAGACATCTTCACAGATTTTATTTCACGAGAATTGTTTGTCAGACAATTACTTAATCCAATGGGTCTCCAGTCCTGTATTTTCGGATTTTTTAAATCCAACAGATGAGGATTCGAACCCGCATTCCCCGGATTGCTAGGCGCGTGGGCTACCAACTAGGCTATCCAGGGAGATAAAGAAGACAGTGAAGTTATATATACACAGCAAATAAAAAATCAATTCCAGAAAATAAGTGTTAACATATAAATATTCGCATAAAAAAAGCATTGGTCATTTTTCGATATACAGCTAAATTTAACGTTTAAATATGAATCGTCAATTAAAGTATTTATTTCTATCAAGATGAAAAGTAAAATATAAATGATTATAATATTTTTGTAGATAATACAATAGTGCATTACCTAAGATAATAATTTGGAAATTAAACGTATTTTAAAAAAGAAGTCTGATAACATTGTGATTTTATATTGATATTTTTGCTAACCTAAAAAATACATGAATGTGGATATGATGTAGAAAGAGAAGACATTAAAAAATGTCTTGTATTTAAATACTTCACTTGAAAACAATTTTCATACAATAATTCTTTGTATTTGATTCTACCAAGTAGATTATGGAAAATAGTTTAGTTCCGTTTATTTGGAACTGGACATATACTACTGTTCATATAATACAAATATAGTGTGCTGTACGGTTTGTCATAGATCAACTGTCGTGGATTGAATTTCATTAGCGCTGACATTTCTATAGCGGTTTGTTGTGATTTAAATTGGCTTTTCCGACAATATTCTATTTTCAAACTCGTTCGATTTTCAAACATGACGCACTTGCTAGAACGTAAATTATCGCTGTTCCTAGTTTAGCATAGAATGTCGTTACTCCTGTTCAAACACAAAAAATATATATTGAAAACTATTTGCTTGGTAAAGATGGAATCCTGCTCATGGAATCAAATGAAACAATCTAAACTCACTTGATTTTATGTAAAAACTGCACAGTTTTATGAACCTAAAATATAAAATAATATATAAATATAACTCAATGAGCATTCAGTTA
>JAGVSQ010001193.1:0-30882 GCA_022683975.1 Rhyacophila evoluta | reverse complement strand
AACAGTGATCTCACATATGGAAGTTTACCAGTTTTAAATAATTCAGAATTTATATATTTATATCAGTCGAAAATATTAATTAATTAGTTAATTATTTAGCAAATTTTAGAAGAGGATATTACTAAAAGAGTTTACAAAATATCCAATATTTACAATAAAACACTTTAAACTATTATTTAAAATAAAACTCCCAGAATTAATAGACCTATATTATTAAAAAAAAAAAAAATGGGCAAATGGAGATTTAATTTGCATTTAGTCAGTGAGTTTTAGAATCTCCTTGTTGGGCAAATGTTAGATTTATGAATACAATAAATTGAATATACTAACAAAATAATTTATCTGCAGGATGTATTTGATATCAACTGTTCAGGATGGATTGTTTGGTTGTTATAATAAGGTTTTTTTTATTTCAGGGAGTGAGCACACAATTCGAATAACCCATTATCACTTTTCGGACTATGCGTATATCTGTACGGATAATGAAGAGATTTTGAAAATAAAATACTATAGTTTAAGTGATCTCAGCATTGGTGATATTGTGGAAGCAGTTGTTAAAACTGTCTCGCATAATGGACTTGCAGTGAAAGTAGGTGCTATCAAAGGTTCGTCTTTAATTATTGTATAATACTAAAATCAATTTAAATGTAGAATATTGCCCAATGATATTAATTATGTTGATACGGAATGATAAAATATAGTGGAAATCGTTTAACATGAAACAGAAAATAAAAATGGTCCACCCATAGATATATATTACCCACAATATTATTTCTTGCTGTCTGATTTTTCACATGAAAAAATATTTCTTCTCCTTCGGTTTCATGTTAAGTGAACTCCACTATATTATAAGCCTATGTTGCTTTTTTGCTGATAATCTTCCAACTAACCATGTCAAGAATATGCATTTGACTAGGATTATGCTATAGTATCACTGTGAGTTAACGAACTTTTGTTGCCAGGTTGGATTCCTGAGTTACATGCGAGTGATGTTGCCTTATTTAATTCAACAAAATCAAACCAGAAAGACACAAAATTAATCATGAAAAAATTCCAACCGGAGCAGAAGATTACTGTGAGAGTATTAAAATTGAATATGGCAATATCCACGCTGCACTTGACAACAAAAAAAGCTCTTGTCGACCCAGAGACATTTGTCTTGTATAGGTTTGAAGATGCAGAAGTTGGCCAAGTATATAAAGGAGTTGTTGTTCAGGTAAATAACATGCTTTTTAAATCTTTCGTTTGGTGATGTTGGCAAATACTAGTTAAAGTCTTAAAGCTTGAGGATGTATGGTGGCCAAGGGTTAAGTGCATGCACTCTCATGCCGGAACTGCAAGACTACATTCTCAATGGTTTGAGTGTTGAATCTAGTAAAAAATCTGTCAAAATAAGTACGTTGTGGAGATCCATATCACTCCATATTAATAAAATTGCATAAAGCTGAGCTTCTTTTGTCTTGTTCTATATCGCCTATTATCGATGTTGGACTACAAAGAGAGTTTCAACAATATGTGAGGTGTGAAGTATTTGAGAGTGACTTATTGGGTAAAATATTGAAGGGACATCACTTTTTGCATATTCTGTCCAAATAAGAATAGCCCCCACAAATTTTCTGACTAAGTCATATTTTCATAAAGACTGCAAATATATTAAGCTTGTGGCAGATATTGTTACTATGGTGATATGAATCCATCAGGAATAATAAGATAAGAACAAACTGTGATGACTCAATCGGATAGAAAATCATATCAAAAATCAGATCATGAATGCCCAATCGGCTTGGCTAAGGTAACTGGCTGAGAACCAATACATATGAATATCAGTAAAGAAAAAGCTTCACTTCATATTGAATCATAGGTTCCACATCCATCAGTCGGATATAAAAACATTCATATGTTTTGATTTCTTTCTTATTTTCAGTATTTGGAGTTTGGTCTTATGGTTGCTTTCTTTGGTGAAGTAAAGGCAATAGTTCCGAAAGCTCAACTAAGCCATGAAACAGTTGAAAATATGGCAGCTGCCTTCAAAATCGGCCAAGTGGTATGTAATAGTTGCTTATAACTGTGTATTTAATATGATAAATACAGCTTCTTTGTGATAAATGTTCTCTGTAAATTAATTCGAGGACTTCCGTGACAGAAACGTATTACAAAACTATTTTCTTTTCTAAAATTATATCATGTCGTTTTGTGCTCTTTCAACCTACATCATCGAGGACTTGCCATCATTATAAAATAAGTATTTTTTATAATATTCTACATACATAAAATCAGTGTTATTTATATATTCCTGTTATTAGGTATAATAAATACATCGATTGAGAAAAAGATGGACTGCGCGGTAGTCTTAAATCAGTGTGTGGGACTTTCAAAACTGTCGCGCGTGCAAGCTTAAAGAAAATATACCTCATAACCTGTAATTATTGTGATGTTCATAAGTTTTGTGAATTTTTATTGTTTAATAATTTGGTGTTTTTTCTTTTTAGGTAAATTGTACGATCTTAAGAGTAATTGTTGCTGAAGAAAAAATGTATGGCAGTTTTATATCACCTGGTAAATCACCCGAAGTAAAGCGTAAAAAGGTAAGCCTTTTCTTATGTATATAATTTTATCACATAACTTGGATTCCTCAACCAAACTTCTCCAATCCATTTGCCTTGCACAACACTAAAATTGAAAACTCACAGACCTTTCCACATCTTTTCCCAGCCTTTGTTACTCCCGCGGAAATAGAAGAAATACTTTGCAGGCCGATGAATGCAGAAATAAAAACTATTATTTATGTAGTACAGTCAAATCCTGTTATAACAAATACCGAAATTTTCAGTATAATGAACGTATCATTGCGGACTGGAAAATGGGATATAAATATTTTAAATTCCTTTCTAACGAAATTTCAGTGTTATTTCAGTGATGTTTCGGAGAGACGAAGCGCTGCTTTGACAATATTGATATCCAATCAATAATTGACTTAATCATGGATGAAAAAGTTTTCACGTGAACAGTTAGTTGAAAATGCAGATAATAATTTAAAAGCTTTGTAACTTACGGTTGGATATTTGTCTTCCATTCATCATATGCATATTTCAAGATCCAAAATTCAATGTGAACACTGAACTTGTTTTAATGATACTATTCTTTAAAATATTGGCATAGCCATAGACAACCATTTGCTGATTAGCAGAAAAATTTCATGAGTTAGGAAACGCTGTTCTAAGCAACATTTACTCCACTCTTCTCTTGTGTCGAGAGATGCTATATCTTATATATTATAGCTGTAAATTTGACTGATATGTAATGTGGCTCGCTCCATTTATATTAAACAATTCATAATTATTATGTCGCCACCCAACATTGATGATACAAATTAAACTAAACATATTTTTGGTCCAATACTCACAGTTTATAAAAGTCAGCAGTGCTTTTTTATAGAAATATGGTTAATAATTACTCACTTTTAATATTTTTAGGAGAAAATATCTAAAAAACGAAGTACATCTGAAGTTGAAGATGTAGAGGTTGCAGAGCCTGTCCAATCTAAACGTAAAAAGACCAGTTCTTTATCAGATAACGTGGAAAGTAATGAAGATGCTTCACAGCCTGCTAAATCTAAAAAGAAAAAGAAGAATTCTATATCTAACGATGAAGAAATCATTGATGAAGTTGTAACAAAAAAAAATAAAAAGAAACAGAAGGAGGCTACAGAACCAGATACAACTGAAGACATTCCAACATCAAAGAAGAAAAAGAAAAACAAAGCCACTAAACTGATTGACAATGATACCACAGCTGATGTAAGTGTATAAGTATACATTGCGTCATTATTTATAATTATATAAATTGCACGGTGGCTCAATTGTTTCAATGTAATCTGAATTTCTGGTAGATATGTTGATAGTCCAGTTGTTTATATAATTTGTCCTCTGAGGAATATTTATCCTTTTGTTTTTAATAATGTTTCTTGAATATTTGTATGAATCAATGCATCATCTATATCACCTATTAGAACTGATGAAATGTATTTTATTGTATCATGGTTTTACTCCATTATTTTATCTATTTTTCATGTTCAAAAATAAAATAAATTATATAATATTTCTTCAAAATGTTGTTTTTATTTTAATACAATTGTCCAAATTTCTCTTGGCTCGATACATTATGGTCATTGTCCACCATGGTAAATTTTGTACATTGTTTGTAAATTTTATGCATCATGCGTCAGAGGTCTGTATCTCACAGCTGAACTAAAATTCCCATGTTTTAGGAACCTAGTAAAAAAAGCAAGAAGAACAATAAGCACTCAAATAATGATGAATTTACGGTTGAAAGCAATACAGAAAATGAAAACACTGAAATAGAGCAGGAAAATACTGAAAAAATATCGAAGAAGAAAAGAAAATTGGAAAAGACAAACAAATCTTCAGATGCAGAAGCAAAATTGTCTGGTATTAGTAATTTTTGGGATGCAAATGCTGGGACAATTTCGAAAAATATCGCAAAAAATGCAGATTATTTGTCGAGCAGTGACTCAGAAACTGAAAAGGTAAGTGTGTAAAATTCTTAATGGTTTGAGTCTGTGTAACTAACTAGCGGCTGTATGCCTAGTCCTCGAGTTATGTGATTAATTCATTCTAAAAGTTTTCACGTATGTCGAAAATCACGTAACTCGAGTAACATCTGTTTTTAAATTTATAAATTTAAGTTTGCAACTTTTGGATAGATATTTGATTGAAAAACAATGTCGCATTATGTAACTTCTTTCACAAGATTATAATTTCTCATTTTTTATTACCTTGTGGTCATAGTATGTAAGTTGCTTATAAAGTTGTAATTTTTTGGCTTGTGAAATGTATATTAGTCTGAATTTTATTTCATCTGTGCCTCCTCTATAGCTCATTTTTTTTTAAATCACAACTGTGAATTCACGTAACTCAAGGGCTACCTGTATATGTTATTATTTTTTAAATCTTGCTCGAGATATATGTATAAAGAAATGATTCATAAACTTTGATTAAACAAGAATATTTTCATTAGTTTTGGTGTCCAATGTTAAATTTTAAACATCTGATTTTACCAATTTTTGAAAAATTACTACTTAGTACATTAGATTTAAAAGAACTGCCACGACTAGTAGGCAGGAAGCTGTCTAATTTACGATAATGAAATATTTCTATATTATAGAAATAATATATTTGAAAATCCTATTTTTAGACAGAGGAAGAACCTAAAAAGAAAAAAAAGAAATTAACTACTTCAGAAAAAGTAGAAAAAGCCCGCTCTGAAGAAGAAAACCTTAGAAATATTGAAAAGCAACTGGCCGAAAGCAACAGTCAGCCTCAATCGTCAGATCAATTTGACCGATTGTTAATGGCAAATCCAAACAGCAGTGAGTTATGGATCGCATATATGGCATTCCATTTACAGGTACTTGATTTTCTTTTCCATTATTAATAAAAAAAATAGTATTTGATTCTTTATTTACAACAATAGAAATCAGTATTCTCTTAATAAATTATTTGATTAATCCAAGGCATAATAAGAGGTTTAAACGTTATAAAATATGTCAATGTCTTGAGTCCTGAGTTAATAACCTCTATCTGATTAATTTGATGAATGAGAAATGCTAACCTAACATAAATCAATCATTGTCGGTGTTATTCATTCCAGCCAATATTTACTATTGCTACAATCTGAATTTTGCATTATTTGAATACAGTAAAATCAAAATATCAACATTGACTTTCTTTTACAAGAAAGATGTCTCAAATAAATTAAGTTAGCATTTATTTGATAGAAATCCATTTTAAAACAGTTGAATATCTTTAAAATAATTATATTAAGTTACTATTCTTCAGGCAAATAAGTTTTTCCAAATCATTGTCAAGATTATACTCCATCTCTAAGGAGATTACTGACCCATGTCCACTATATAAAACTTACATTTTTCAGGCTACTGAAATTGAAAGGGCAAGATCTGTAGGAAAGAAGGCTCTCAGCACAATATCGTTCAGAGAAGAAGGAGAGAAACTGAATGTGTGGTTAGCCATGTTGAATCTAGAAAATCGATTTGGCACAAAGGTATTTTTCTAAATATTGAATTTTTATTTTCAGAAACATTTAGATTCATTTCAGATTAAGATATTCTCATTGACAAAACCGATACAGATATTTAAATATCGTATAAAAATTAAACTGCATTATTATTATATTTCATATTAACAGTACACAAAATTAATTATTACCAATTTATTTATGTGTTATTATTGTGTAGGAATCTCTGACAGTGACATTACAAGAAGCCCTGCAAATGAACGAGACCTTTAAAGTCCATTCTAAAATGCTAGACATGTACGCTGACACTGGGAAAGAACAAGAACTTTTATCTCTAGTTGACAGCATGGTGGCAAAGTACAGGGACAACCCTGAGACATACATACTGGCGGGAGAGGCTTGCTACAGATTAAATCTTGTGGATAAAGCTAGATCTGTGATGCAGAAAGGAGTTCAACGACTAGATAATAAAAAACGTAATAATTGTTATTATAAATATATTATCATTGAAGAGACTGTTCTTGAAAATTCCTCAAATTAACAAGCTTATTGTGCAGTCAGTCTTCAACTTCCACATTGAAATGTGATGGTCAACTTGTTTTGACTTACTTTTATAAATGTCATAAAATATTCTTAACGTGGCCCGCCCCTTCCTCTAGCTTATCGGTTTCCAATATCTGGTGGAGCTGGCAAAATTCAGTAAAATTATGGATATTTGCAGATGTCGATATGATCTACCAAGAGGGCAAAAGACAGAAGGAAATCATAACATTTATTTTATTGTTGAATTTTAGATGTACCGGTGCTCGTGAAGTTTGCACAGATGGAAAATGCCCGGGGTGATTCAGAGAGAGCCGAGGCCCTCATCGAACAAATCGTCAGTTGCCTCCCACAGCGAGTTGATGTGTGGTGCGTTTACGTTGACATGCTCATGAAGTCGGACAGGATAGATAACGCCAGGTCAGGATACAATAATTATGTTTCCATTGGAATTTAGAGTGCCTTGGAAGATGTTTGTGAGGCTTTTCCATGCTTTGTAATTACAAGTCATAGATTGATTGGTTCTTATATATTCTTGGGATTTGGGGTTTGTCATATATATATTTTTTTATTAATAGATGGTGGAAATACTTACCTCCAAACTCTTATATCTTTCAGGCTGATACTGGAAAGGGCAGTCTCACATAAGATGCCGGCACGAAAAATGAAGACTCTGTACAAGAAATGGATGGAAATTGAAGAGAAACTTGGCAATACTGATCAGGTTGAACGTGTCAGACAGATGGCATTAGAATATGTTGAGAAGGCCATAAATTGACGTAACTTCATAAATATTATATAAACTAATAATATACTCTTCTATGTATGTGTATTCACATGTCAGATGAAAAATAAAAAACTTTCCCATACTACTATTTTGTTTTACTAGTAACCGGGGGCCTTAATTTCCTTTCCTTATTTGCATGTATATTTGTCTCCCCAGAAGCATAGAGGACAGCGTGTGTGTCTCGCATCCGGGTAATCTGGGTTCGATTCCCACATATGTCAATAGTACTGAAAATACAGCACTATTGAATTGAGGAATTCCCTGATCTCCAAATCTCGTGTAAAATAATCTGTCAAAACATGTCTTAGTCCATTGATATGCTCCACTTTCGGGGCGGGCATGGTAAAAAAAGTCATGTAGTTGGTTTGATTTATAATGATAGACCCATATATCAGTATATTTTATGAAAAATTGGTATACTTAAACTGTATTCATAGAATGAGGTTCTCTATTCCTTTATTTAGGCACTCCTGAATCGAAATTTAGATATAAGATTAAAGTTTGATTTAATTTAGATATAAGATTAAAGAATATTAACTTTTACTGCCCGGTGGTGAAGAGGAAGTGACCAGTACTTGAACTTTATTTTATTTCTCCAAATATACTTTTTGCCAGGTCTTTATACTTTATGGAATCAAACCCCTATGTTTTCAATAATGTCATTACGAAATAAAAATATTGATTGATATTAACAGAAATAATTATTTTATATTAAACCTAAGACCACCATGTGCGTGTGTGTATCAAATGTTGCTTGTATATGTGTAACGGCAGCATCAATCACTCATTTAATGAGTTCAAATTTTGAATGATGTCATTATATCTCAGAGGGAAAGACGGAGTATTCAAAGTGGCTAGATTACAGTCATCAATTAGTAAAGGACATCTGCCTCGGCATTTTCTCTTTTATTTTTGGATTTTTTGCACTTATTTTATATTTCATTTCAAATAACAAAATGATTTTACAGTTAATTACAGTAATTGATCTAGCAGATTTTGCAAAATTTAAATCTGAAAATACGTTTTTTACTGGACGCCAGTAACATAACTTTTAAGTCAGTAAAGTGAGAGTTGAAGGCAGTTGAAAGTTATTGTCTAACGAATGTGGTACAGTTATTTTTTGCTGACTGTCTAAAAGCATTATGATGTTGATCAAGTTATTTGAGTTACAATACACAGGCTATCAAAAAGCGTTTCTACAGAATTCTCCTGAAAACCTTATTAGCAGAGCGACGGCGACAGAGATGCAGAATAGTTATAAATAGGTGAGTGAGCAAGTTCTGCAAAGCAACAACACGTTAACATACCACATTTTCTTTTCGGTGACATGGGTAATATAAAAAATTCGGATAATCGAGGTTTCAGATAGTAGAGGTTGCACTATAGTAAATTGTTCAATTATTTCTTAAATGTATCAGGATGTGATAAAAAAATAACATTAAAAAATTATTTTCATTCGTCATTTATTGATTTCATAATACTATAGCATACACACTATTTTAACGATGCACTATTGACTATTATTATGAAACTATACAATAAATTTTCATAACACCTTGTAGACTTTTTTGTCTTCAATAAACTCTTATATTGACACTTGATTTTAATATGATATATTAAGCAAACCATCTAAATATTATATGAAAATATTGATATTTTATTGCTTTGTATTATTTCTAAATTGTGATATCAGAAAAATTTTGATGTATCCCAGAATCAATACTTTTACATGCTGTTACGAGTTTTTGCATTGTTCATTCACCAATATTAATTTAGTTAATTTAGAAAAAGATATTAAGGAATATTTAGATGTATTGATTTTAGATCCTGTCAATACAACAACATAACAGTTAATTTTATGTTCTTATTCCAGAAATTATAAATTTAAATAACAGATATTATGTATACAGAAGTGTTCTTGTGTATAAAAGCATTATAACACATTTACGTAGTATCATTTCTTTTATTTAAAATATCTTGATTTCAAAAAAGTTTTTCAAAGTATTTTGGATGCCTCCAATTGATCAATTTGCACATAATATCACTATTGTGCAGTTGTTTGTATAAATCAACACATCTTTTACAGATCATACACAAGATGTTTGTAGAATATATTATATCATAAATGTATTATAATGTTATTCAGTATTTTTCAAATCAAGAATATCTCTATCTAGGAAGACTTTACCTAATTGTCCTGATCGGAAGGCTTTCGTCATAAATTTAGCAGCAGCTAAAGTATCTGGTAATGTTTTTAAAGTTTTATCGTACGATCTTATCTTTAGAAATTTCCCCAATTTTACTGCACCAACATTCAAAACTTCACCGATATCATCGGTGGGGCCATTTAGTCCCATAAGTTCGACATAATTAAATTTTTGGTATTTGTTGAGCCAGAATAGCAAATAGTCTGCTATAACATCTTCACCAACTAAATGATCCTGCAGGGTGGCACACAGGGCCAATTTGAGTCCAGTTTCCAAGTTGCCTACATTTGGCGTCATAATTCCTGGAGTATCTAACATGAAAACTAATGGATCTTGGGATATTTTAATTTTCGTCAGAACGCTTCGGGTTATCCCAGCTATAGCTCCCACTGCGGAGGCGCTGGATAATTTAAGATGTCTATTGCGAAGTCTGTTTAAAAGAGACGATTTTCCAACATTCGGAACGCCTATTACCATAATATTATGATCCTTTTCATCTTTTCGATTATATCTATCGGATTTTTTTATTAATTCCTGCATAAGTGGCATTATTTGTTTAATTCCAGAGCATCTGTCATCTCGGCAGTTTGTGTATATCACATGTTGAATGTTTTCGTTTGTTAAGCGTTCAATCACTTTAGGATTTTGGCTCGAGTCAGATAAATCCTTCTTGTTGAGAACGAGTATGTGAGGTTTGATTTCACTGATAGTAGCTTTCAAATTAGGATTCCTACCAGAAAAAGGAATTCGTGCATCGTGCACTTCGACAACGCAATCTATTAATTTCAACTTTTGTTGCATTTGTTTGAGGCCTTTATTCATATGTCCCGGAAACCATTGCAACAAATTTTTGTTATATAAAGTAAAAGTATTTCGGAATTGTACAGCATGTTTCAAGCTTTTAGCCATAGTGAATCTATCATATGAATATTCAGTAGTTTTCACCGCATAATTTGATATTCGCTTATTTTAAAGGGAAGTATTTAGAATACTGTTTATGCCTAACCTCAATTGATAAACGTCAAACTGAGCACACAACAGTCACTGTAGTTGCCAGTATATAAGTATGAATGCAAAATTCTTCAATCTCCCAAAAAAAATTATATACTTTATAATAATTACAATTTACTCTCGATTGAATAATGCCTGCGAATTATCTTTGCCGTAAACGTTGAAATAATATTTACTGAAAAATTTGTTATAAAAAAAATTTATGACCCACGAATACCCTCGAAATATTAAAATTTCCGGTAAATAAGTTACATACTTACATTAAATACAAAAAAAGAGAAACTTTAAAAAGACAGTGAGTCACAGAGTTATTAAAAATAGACACAGACGGAATACAATTTAAAATGAAGATAAAGCTAAAAAAACGACAAACCATAATTTTTTGTGAAGTAACTTATATAATATTGTTCCACAAAAATAAGTTTGGTGATGATAAATTATTCATATTTCCATATCAACAGAGCTTGGATTTTCCTTGTTTTTCAATTATTCAGTCCCAGCAATAGATCGAATAATGAAGAGTACACTATGTGTCACAAAATAAAAAAATATTGGAAATACATGCTAAGAGTGTGGTATATATCTTTTTTATGCTATGGCCCCTAAGTCAGAAAAAAATAATTCCTGGCCCACAAAAATATATCATTTTAGTTGAAAAAGCTTTATTTGGCAATAATTATTACTATTGGTGATAAATGTATTATACAAATACTCATGAGCAATTTTTAAAAGTAAAATTCATTTTACATACATACACAAAGCCTGCCAGACTATTCTAAGCAAAAACTATTTAATGAAAAAGTTGTGGTTATATGTTTCCGCATAACAAATCAATATTTACTGTGGAAAGAGAAAAGAAGGAACCCTCAGTTTTTTCAAAATAGTTTGTTTTCTATATTCATAAGACATACAACTTAATACACATTCTGTTATGAGTAATTATTTTAATTTAGTTTTTAAATCTGTCTGAAATTTGCGGCGAGGAAAAAGGTCTTACACCATATCAATGAGAATATGAATCATTCAGGTAGGATTTTACAGTGAGAAAAAACCCGGAAAGCATCTTAAGACGCTTGGGAATTATTGCAGTTTTACAAATATCTGCTGTTCTGGTGGGTCAAGTTATTATATGATATTAGCATGCTTAATTTTAGAAATGCTAGGACTCTTTCAAAGTTTTCATTGAAAGGCATGCCCTGTGTTTATTTTAAAAGCTTTTATTTAGCTTCATCTATTCCTCATATATAAAAAAAAAACCCCTGCAAAATTCAATACAGTATAATACAATAAATATGCAGATGTTTGAAAATTTTATTTGGCTTCTTCATACTTGAGATTATATCTAATAATAATAAAAAATAATAGTAACAGTTCTAAATTTAAAAATACAACTTTCTTTTGTTTTCTATAAAATACACAAAAAAAAAATGTAAACAAATTGAATATTGAATAGACATCTAATTTGAAAATGGCGTTTTTATTGGAAACTGATGTTATAAAACAACATAAAAAGAAATTATTTGACATATCAGAGGAGATTAAAGATGCAAAAAAATACTTACAACACCATAGTATCACATCAGGATGTTCAATGTATTAATATTTTTATTTACAATATTACATAAAAGTGTCATATTGATGGTTATAAGTTGACAACACATGTTACCCATTTCTTAAATTATTCAGGAGGATCAAAAACATCTTATAAAAAATAAGTATTGGGAAACCGAAGGGAATCCAATCAGCTTTAAGTCATCATCGCACACAGAATGAACAAAATTCACAAAACATTTGAAATACATACAATGACCCGCACACGCCAGCCAACTCCATGCAGTAATATACACATTCACCATAGTTTTTTTTGTTTCTGAACAATTTACACAAATGGAGTTGGCTGGTTTGCAGATTAAGCCATTGACATGTCATTCAGTGTATATATTTGTATTCAAGCTGCAGTTGCAGTCCTTAGGAGTTAAGCACATAACTACCAACCAAACCTTACAAGAAGGATTTACATACCTATATTACATGTACAAAAATACTCATGTCTTATGCATGTAATTGCAGATAAAATTACAATTATTTAATATTTCAGATATGATCACTTATCTGAACTCATCCAAAAGATATTAATATGCAAGCCCGAAGAAATTGTTGAAACATTTGAAGTTTTCTCCAAGGAAGTAAAAGATGAACGATTTATATCCACCTTTGATATGCTACAAGATCAATACACTTCTTTGGAATGCTTGGAAAATATAAAACAGATGTTGAATTTTTATCAACTAAATGAGGTAGACATATCATTTTTTTTTTAATTTGATAGATTTAAATATCAGTGGGATCTTAAATGTACCGTCATTGTTGCAAATTATTAAATTCGCCAAATTTTAAAGTTCATTCCGTAAATTCACCATAAAAGATGGATACATGGTTTCTAGATTCACTGAGATTGTGCCTTTCATCCATGCTAGTCTGTGGAAGATGAAACGTTTGCGTGGTCAATTTTGAATTTTTAAAATCGATTAAAGTGAAAATAAATATTTTTGGATGTACATAGTATGTTATGTATATAACCAAATTAACTCCAGAACATAGGACTGCCCAGTTTTTAACCGATCATGGTGGTTTTACATCCAAGTTCTGTCAACTTGATTTTATAAAATCTCGTACATCGTTATGTGACGAATTGCAGGATTTCAATCACATCCTCTGGGAGTGTCCACATATGTCGGTTGAATGGGAAGAGCTTCTCGTCGGTTCGCCCATTTTTCACACTGGTCCACCATTACGACTTGGTTTCTACAAAAGATACTTTTCTGGCTTTTAAAAAAATTATGAAATCTTACGGTGACTGAGAAAGTTTATTTTTAACAAGGCTAGGAAATAAAAAAAAGTTTATTTTAAAATAACTTTCTACCAAGGATGACAAAAGTTACTTAGTGGCTAAAAATATTTTTAGTTATTTAATAGGGGGTGAATATATAATTCTAAAGTTTGTGATAATTCTACTGTACATTATAGTTCATTCATCGTTCTCGTAATGTGGTACATTTCCATAAACAAAGCAAACTTAATTGATATTTCATAATTTTTTGATACAATAGCATGATAATGAATCTAATGCTGGTGAAGATTCTGAAGAGAATGCTCTTGAAAGCAACGAGGTCCTTGTACAGAATATTATGGAAACAAACTTTTATTTTCACCAGGTTAGTAATTGAACTTTTTTTAATACAACAAGCAAATAATACATTACTCTTGACAATTCATAAATTCATGTCAATATCTGAAGAATGTAAGTCAATTAACATATATTGAATAATGTAAAACTACTTTTTTAATGTCGAGAATTATATTCTATCATGCTGTAATGTAGGTCTACTTCGACATCTTTTTCTAAAAATGTTCGTTCTGCAAGAATTTGCTATTCGTATCATGTGACATAATTTATTTCGATTATCATGGTATGCAACAAATCTCGCTTGATTTTCGTTCCCTGAAATAATTAAAACACACTTATAAGAGTAAGTACACTTTTTTAAAGCCATATCTATCCTAAATGTGGAATATATGGAATCCAACCAACTAAAGGTTTATTTTTCACGAGAATGGGATGTCAGTAAATCATTTAATATGACATTAAGTCTATCACTCTAATTTATATAAATGTACTTGCTTAGGACCATGTCACATCCCCTGCCGAATAATTCACAAAGATGAGTGTTCACTGACTTGGATACTGAGGTGACAAATTAGTATGGTGCCAAATGAAAGAGTTGGAGAATTTAATGATTAATGACGTAGTGTTTGATCAGTTTTTCAATTATCATTTGTTTATGGAATTAATACACCAGATGGCATGTAATAATTATTATAGTAAAAAATATGCTTACAAATTTATTGAGTATGGGTCAATAATTGAGAAACTTTTTTCAGGCAGGCTTTGGATTGCCTGATGAAGAAGCTTTTAGTTTGGCAGTTGCTTTGAAAAAACTGGCTAAGCAACAATCTATTGCTAAAATTAGGTAAAATGTGAATGTATTATTATTTTAGTATTCACAATATTATTTTAGGATTTTTTATATCAATTGTATTTTTCAATTTGTAGATTTTTCGGAAAGATATTTGGCATTAAAAGGGATTACTATGTTGCTGAAACTGATCTTACATCGGAAGAAATAGCCAACAGATTAAAGGTATAAAATAGCTATAATATACTTAATTATTTACCAAATGCTTATACTGTAATATTTATCCTAGTGTAAAAAAGTTACTTCTATAGGGATAAGAAATCACACCCAATGTTCATTTCAACTTTATTTACTATCATGCAGTCATGCAAAGAAACCACATATTTTAATAGATGCATATAAAATGGTGTTTTACAATCACGTATCTTTTCTGCAGACAATTCAAAGGAATAAAAGGAGCAGCATTGATGATGCTATAGATCAAATCGACGAAGAGACTCCAAACAATAAAAATATCACAGATTCACAGGAAAGTGAAAACGATAAATATGCAGGTTATTAAAATAAATGTTAAGCAAACATCTAAAAAAAAAAGTAAAAATGCTTCAAAAATAACAGCGGCACTTAAATAGTTTGCCTTTTATATAAAAAAATTAAACTATAGTGTACTCTTGATTATCCATGGTAATGCTGGGAGGAGAACAGATAATCAAAAAGCTTGGATAATCTGAACTATGGTAAATATATAAAATATGGATAATTTATTATTACCGCAAAATTATTGTTTGTCAGTCGTGGCTTGTTATGGCCTGGCCAATCCAAATTGCTCTACAGATTTTCATGCTACCATAAAAATTTCTGGTATTTTTTTAGTTTAAAAGCCAATGAAACTTTACACTTATTTTGTGTGAAGTAATGTTTGACATCCGTGGTAAATTTACTGTTTTTAACATGCATTTACAGACTTAAGGGTAAATAAAGATATTTTTTAATCATAAAAAAAATCTTCAATTCAATTATTTACAATAAATATAATTTCAACATTTAGCACGGATAATCCGCAAACCGAATAACCTGCACTCCAATAATCGTAGTACACTGAATCGGTTTACATATTTTTAACTTTCTAACCCTCTTCTATTTATTTTATATAATTATCTTATATTTTTATAATATACTTGTTTTAATTATGCATATACATATTATTGTAAATTTTGGGGACTTGTTTCATTTTTCTCATAAAAAGACGACTTAGACGATTATGCGGTGCATAATTTGCATATTAGTATGGCTCAGCTCTGTGTAAGTAAATTGTCCATATGAAATTATTTAATATTTAGGCAGCCATCAATATTTATCTTATATTGTATGATTATGATATTATAGAAGATGCAAAGCCAGTAGATTCAGATGAGTTTCCACAATTACCACCAATTCCTAAATCTGGATGGACACCTCCGGTAATAGTACCGCAAGAAAATCCGGGCGAGGGGTGTAACAAAAAAGTAAGACAAGAAGACAGTTTTATGTGTGTTCAGTGATAGAGTATTATTTTATTACATTTTTGTAATTATTATTAAATGTGTGTGTTATCTGCTTTGTTTTAAAATAACATGACATTGTTACAGGCATATTGGGTTTGTAATAAGCTGGGAGACGAATGGGTGAGCTTACCAGATGTGACTCCCGAGCACATCGATATTTCAAGACATATCATTAGATATATGACAGGCGATTTGGACACACCGGTGTGTTTTAAAGTTTGAGATATATTAGTTCTATTATGTCAATTGTAGAAAGGAAAAAGATGTAAGCTAAACAAAACAAATTTTACAGTTAGCAAAAAAATCTATTTCATAATTTTAAGCCAAAGTCAAAATATTGAATAGAAACAACCTTGTAGTGCATGAAAACTAAAACTAGTGTTTATCCAATCTGATATTCATGTGGTAAGTTATTTTAAAAAAACTAATAAAATTCATGTGATGGAAGTCCTTTTTCCTGTTTGCAAAAGATTAATTTAGATACTAATTTGGTATTTGCAGCTAACATATTTTTGATATTACATTGTAATTATCAAGAAGAAAATATTAAAAAAAAACTAATGGTTTAGTTCTTTTTCCTTTCTAAAGTCAAAATACATATTATTATATAATGTTCTTTCAGAAACTTACACTCATTTTGAATATTATTATTGATTTATTGCATTGCTAATTTAATGATATCTGTTTTCAGCTGCATACATACCCTCCATTTGAGGGGACAGAACGTGAGCACCTTCGTGCTCAAATTGCTCGCATAGTAGCTGGTACATCAGTCTCTCCATTGGCTTACTACATTCGAGGGACAGAAAATGAAGAGATTGATCAACAGGACGATGATAGCATTGAGGAGGTTGATGATAAAAATTCAGATGAACAAGAGAGTGCAGATAATGAAGAAGTTGACACTTGTAATGCATTTATAAAATGGAAAAACAAAATAGTATTTAGTTTAAAACAATGTATATCTTCCTTTTCAATGGGTCTCTTCTTATACTTATAATTTTAAAAATAAGGCAAGACTAAAAGGAATACATACGATGAATTAAAATAAAAAATGGTCTACGGAGTAATTATTAACAAAGGAATTATTTTAGATATTGCCGATTTAAAAGAGAATAAAAATTTTAAAGGACTTAGTATAGAAAACATGACAGATAAGTCACTATCCTTTTGGGTTCATCATTCTCAGCATATTTTAAAGCAAGGACGGACTACATGGTGGAATCCTGATATACACGAAGAGGTTTGCTGAAATATTTTACTTCTACTGGGAGGAATAATTTATATAATATAATAATATAATATAATATAATATCATCATTTTCAGGATGTTTTTATCATTTATGTTTATTGTTATTTTGACAGCATGGTGAAGAAGATGAGGATAATGATATGGGTGGCGAGGAAGAAATTCAAGCACCATTAGCTCTGGAGCAGGGACCTGGAATTCTGACGCCTCTCAGCATGGACAAATCCATTGGCGAAGCACCAGCTTGGACTACAGTTGCATGTTGCAAATCCGTTCCATCGGCTACTCTTGCATTCTTATACAGCAGACGCTGGCCTGGTGCTGTGGCATACGCTACAAAAGATGGGTATCTACCATAAAGTATAATTTTACTAATAGTAAAATTTCGTATTTGTTACAGAAAACGTTTTCTTTGAAAATTTATGGTCATTAGTGTACTGGAAATATTTTTTAAAATTATGATGGCCATAACAAATATTCGTTGTTCAAAATGATGGCATGACAGAAAAAGAAAACTGATTAACATTTATTTTTTGGTTTCAATGATGAAATATTTAAAACACCCTGATACACAAACTGTTAATATAAACACTTTGTGTTGTTTTAAAATCTATGAAATTTTATTTTCTATTACAGTAAATACGATAATATGTATATTGGCTGGGGAGTAAAATGTAATCCTGAAAGATTTTCTCCAATGCCACTACCTCCAATGTGTGAAGAGTATCCTTTGGGGCCGGAAATAATAGAGATGACCGATCCTAGTCCACAAGATGAAGAGGTAAATTTGAAACATATTTTTAATGACTTTTGAAATACATTTGACTACAGATTTACCAGGGCCAATAATTTTTTAGATATTATATGTATCATAATTCAACTCATATCACCCGCTGTGCCATAGTGCAATGAATGTGAAGCATCTTTCAAGCTACTATGAGTAGCCCATTAGCATTTTCCTAATTCCTATTTATCTCGAATAAAATCATCCTATTAATTTTTTATGAAGAGACCTTCCCTCAAACCATATTATTGATTACTCTACAAGCATCCTGATTAAAACAAATGGCTAGACACGGAATAGTTTTCCTGTTTGCAATCTAAGTCGAAGACTCGTTTATGTTTTGACTGTTCTTTCTTTTGTGAATGATAGAATTATCGAAAAGCTCAAATGCGACCGGAGCCTCCTCAAGTAAACACAGAAGGCGAAGAGGAATTTCAAGATGAAGAAGAGGTTGATGAGGACGAGGATGATGAAGATGGTTCTGAAGATGATTGATAATATATTTATCAATGTTTTAACTCAGTTCTAGCATACTTAGAACTACCTCTACTCATAATTGTATTAATTCCAAGTGTATTGAAAAATTCTCTTGTGGTATAGAATCATTATATATTTTCGCACCATCTCACAATGAATAACAAATTTGCACTGCGGGTTGCTGACACTCAGTTCATTTATTATAAACCTTTTCAAGGGTGGGTTTTTTGTAATGTAATTCATTTTGATACATAGATATAAATATAATAATATTCTAGCTTATTCGAAAATGTCTTCAGAAGTATCCGATAGTTGGTTAAACAATCTATATTTTAATAAGGAATACCGATTTTCACAGCATATGGTTGTACACAGAATTGTATCTGTACTCATTTTGACACAACTCATGTCGAACGAAATACTATGTCTGTACTCCTTTATGGGTTAATAATATTTGAAGGCCATCGCATTTTTTGTGACATTAATAAGTATGTATGTAACTATTTAATGTTGTTTCATGTTTTGGTAGCTTAACTCAGTGTTATTTATGTCAAATAAATAAAAAAGCTAAAAACAATTAACAATGAATTTATTTTGTACAATACTTTACATTGAAAAAAGATTTTATGAACAAAATAATATTCTTTGTAAAATTTGATTATTTAAATAATAAACAACAGAAAAGATGTATAAATTGTACTAAGAATACTTGTGTGAGCATTGGTTTATGTAACTAAGTAACAATATTATTATTAGACTATGCCAAATGAAAAAAATAACAATTGTCGAAAAGAGCTAAAGATTTATACTACTATCTCTCACAGCACTAGAGACAATACAACTGTCGAGGTCATATGGAGATGATACATGAGTACACAACAGATTAAAATTTGAGCTTATGCTCATAAACCTTAGTGAAATAACAAAATGAGCTGGCATAGTCTAATTGGAGCCATCAACAGGTTGTGTTTGAATTGCATCATCATCATATTGATTTAAAAAGCAATAATATATATTTGGAAATATTTTGTTAACTGCATAACAGTAAAAAAATCCCATGTTGTTTATTTATATTCCACCACAAGGGATAAAGTGGATGTGTAACAAATAATCATTGTTAAAACATATTAATTAATATACATCCGCACTGTAGTTTTTATGATCCACATTGGATCAAAAACAGTGGTATTTGTTGTTGTGATGTCTTCAGGAATGTTTGTTTGATCATTGATTACAGATATTTTCTTTTTGGTTTTGTATATTTTAATTATTTTTTAGACTAAAGCCGAATGATGTATAATTTAATCTCGAACTAAATGTTTTCAACTGACTATGTTTGGTGTGAATTTTTGCTTTTTAATATTTGACCGTCCAATTTTTAATGTAATAGTAAAACTTCAATATTAAATGAGTCTATAATATTTTGATTGTAGATGTAAGGATGATATTTGAGTCTTGAATTCATTAGCAATTCCACAGTATTCATGTGTACACTTATTTTCATTCTTTTTACAATGTCATAAATATTAGCACCATCAGATTTAATCAATAATGAATCTAATTATGAAATTTCAAGAAAAACGCCACCATTACAACTGTGCGATCAAAGGATTCGCTAAAAATAGACAAAAACTCATACACGCGGGTTATATATTTAGTTCATGACAGACTACTACTAGATGCTCATACTAGATAATACAGTTCGGCTCTGGTCGTAATACAAGTAATTTATAGAGCAATTATTTAAAAATAAAATTCTTAAATTGAAAGTAAGGGGAAATGAATCTGTTTTAATGTTCTTATTGTCAAAGTAATGTGTTACGCAGTTTGTGTTGATTGTTTGATGAGAGGTTTTATTGACCTTGCCTATGAAACTATTTCCTATGTTTTTGAAGCTGTGGAGCGGATAGTTTAACTTTTCCAGGTAGATTTCTAGCAAGGTTCTCGTCTTTAACTGCTTTCAATAGATCTTTCTCTCTAGGTGAGCAGGTTTTATCTTTCATGAATACTTGAACAACTGTTCGGGCGGCTTTACCTCTTTTGCCCGTCCCTGGTGTTAATTTCACTTTGTATCTGTGGAAAGAATATAAATTTCAATATTAGAAATAATTGAAAGTATTTTGTTTTTTAATTCATGCTTAATTTCATAAAATAAAGTATTCTCTATACAAAAATTTCTCATATCATGTAGTTTATTTGTTTTAAGAAATAAATGTGATGCAAAGAAGCATAATGTGGATAATATGTGCATAACTTTTGCTCTATGGTATTTTGAAGCTATAAATAAAGACTAAACATTAAATATAACTAATATATGTATTAAAGTAAAAGAATATACGAGGCATAACAGATAATTGTAACAGGTATATTTCTTATAAAAAAGACTTATTATCGTTTATGCTAATAAATAATTAATAACAAACCACATACTTGTAATTATGCATGGCGGAATATGGTGCAATCACAGGAACTGCAAAGAGAAGCTCATCCTCAGGAACTGGCTGGCCAGTTAATTGGCACAGCATCTCTGTGTCAATGGTGACACCTGGAGCTTCGGGCTGTAACATATCAATGATGATTATTATCAGAAACTAATCGACAGAAAATAATAATCTGGTTGAATCATCTCAATAAAAGCAATTATCGTATGAGGATATTTTTTCTTACATCTTTCAACAAACATATGAATATGATAAACAAATTAATAAACAGTGTTTGATAACTAGATACTGTATAAAATCCATATATAAACCATATTTAGGATTAAGTGAAGTAAATGAAAGAAGTGTTTATTTGGAATGTAATTAATATGAATACCTCTGCATCTCCACCTTCTCCATCTGAATCATTATTATCTTGCACGGCAACAACAGGAGTTTCTTTGGGAAGTCTGGGCTGGGTCATTGGGATCGGAATAGTCTTCTTTTTTGTCTGATTCAGACCACTGCCTTTTCTTTGGAGTCTTTTGGATTCTTTTTTAGACCCATCAGGCTGAAATTCAAAAATAAACAAAAAAATGGCATGAAAAATGATGTCTTGTGTTAGTTTTATATATTATAGTTTGGCATAGTTTACATTTTATGATTTGGAAATTTAAAAATCAGAATTAATAAATTCTTAAATTAATGAACACTCGGTGTTCATAGTCATCAATGGGGTACAACCATCAACCTATAATCGTAGCTTTGAATGTTCACTAAATCTGAATTGGCAAATGAAGTAGCAAATATTACTCCTGAATTTTGTTTTCTTCCCTATACATCGGAAAATCATGTCACACATCAAGAAATGTGACTTACATGTACAAAAAGATTGGGTACACGGTCTACATCAGATTGTCAACCAACCTTGAAAAATTCCATGAAGAACTGTTTATCTTCGTCATCTTGATCTCTATACTTCTTTCTCTTGTTCATTTTGCCATGCTGTCCACGCTTTACGAGCTGCTTCTTCTCTTGCATGTCCGCATCATCTGTATTCTCCTTTTCCTCTTTCAGCTCAGCCTTTGACTTTTCACTTGGCTTTTGTGGTTTTTTCAACTTCTTCTGTGGCAGGGTAGGAAACTTGATAGGTTTGTCATCTCCGAGGAAAATCAGCTCTTCGTTATCTGCATCAGTTTGCTGACACTCAATCTTGGGAGTGAATATTTTGGTATCATTCTTCATGGTTATTTTTCCAGTGTCGTGTTCGATTCTAATATGTATGTCAGGATATTTTGTTTTATCATCTTCATCACTCTCACTGTCTGATTCTGTATCATTGTCGCTGGCAATCTCTTTGTCATCTTTTTCGGCCACAGACAAGGCAGCAGTTTCTTCGGTGATTGAATCCAGTCGATTGATTGGTACATCTTTTTTTTCAGTTGAATCATCTGATAACCGATGAAATTATGATTAATTTAATAAACAAATGACACTTTTTTAAACAAATAGATTAATCATTGTGTATTTATCTAGTCAATTATAGAAAATGGATGCTCTATTAGTTGTGTTTTTAATCGCTCATGATGAAATTTAGACATATCCTCACATTAAGGCCACCAAAATTTATTAGATATCATTACAATCGTTTCACACTTCAGATGATTCAATTTGTAACATAAGAATACTACATTTTGTGCATAAAACTAATTTTGCTAAGCAATTTGCGGTTTTTATAACCATTACTTAAATTTTATTTTTCCAAATATACTGATTGCCAGGTCTTTGTACTTTATGCACTCTTCATAAAGATCCATATAATTTCAATGATGTCATTATGAAAGAAAACTATTGATTGCTAAAAACAGAAATAATTATTTCAAATTGAATCTAAGACCGGCATATACGTGTATGGATCAAATTACGTTGGTATGTGTGTAACAGTAGCATCCATCACTCATATGAATGATGTCATATATCTCAGAGGGGGAAAGAGGGAGTATTTAAAGTGGTTAGATCAGTCAGTAAGGATATCCGCCTGGACATGGTGTCTCTTTTATGCTTACACTAATTTTATACTATTTGATTTTTAATAAACGATAAAATGATTTTTATAGCCAATTACAATAATTGTTCTAGCAGATTGTACATAATTTGAATTTAAAATATATTTTTTTTACTGGACAATCGGGAGCCATCACTATATCTAAAGAGACAGTAAAGGATGTTATTTTTATGAATATTGCATAGTTTTCAAAATTTAAACTTAAGATTTGGATTAATCAGAAAATTAATCGTAATCAAGAATCAATTTCAAAACACATAGTCATGAAAATAATGATAGCCCTTTATGTTACTATTGTATAATAAGCTAACCATCATCATCATCTGACATTTCAATTTCTTGATCGTCTACTTCTTCCTTTGCTGATATAACAGAAGCAGTTTCTGACATTGAAGTAAACTCATCCGTTACGAGCACCTTTCGTTCATGCATGTGTCTGGCAATACTACTTTCTTCCAACTGAAACACAACAAAAATATTTTAATCTGCGTCTTGTCATTTTTCAGTTATTATTTTCTCACAGAGATATTTTTTATTGAAGTGTTTATTCATATATTAGTATACGTCATTTATTGTATAAGTGGTGGAGATAAAAAATATAAATTCGTCAGCATTGTCATAGTTTTACAGTCCAAGGTTGGTTCTGTTTTTTAAAGTAATTTTCTTCAGTCTCCAGGTGTGATTATTGACACTAAGAACTCAGTTATCTCTTACTACTCTATCCAATTATTAAAGCCATGGTTTACCAACAATGATTTCTTTTAGATTTTTATTCACAATACAATTTAAGATTCACGCGGCTTAACGGAATAGTATTCTAATTTGAATTGATTGAAATATGTATGTATTTACCCTAAACATGAATGAAAATCCAAGAGTAAGATGACAAGGAGGAAGAAAGTTCTTTTTTCCTCGGATCATAAAAGAACCAGTTGTGAGGTATTCTCCGGTGGGTGCTGATTTGGACACCTGTGAAGCTGTCACCCACCATGCCGATGTCACTACTTTTGCTTCCCATGCTATGCTACAAATAAAAAATTACATCATACATACTTTTGCTGTGAAATTTTAATGGAGAATATTGCATAGTATAATATTAAAAAAAAAAATAAGAAATAGATAAAGAATGATAGATTAAAGAGTAATTAATTAGCATTAATTCTATAACATTTACCTGTATGATACGGCCATTTGGCCAGCTTCATTGAGCGTTTTGGGTGGCACAGGGTTACCAGAAGGATTCTTTATGATGATACTGGAGGCACCGGATAAGTCAGCATGGACGTAAATATCATTGGCTCGCATGTAGCGTTTTACGAGGATTTCATTCTGCTGTTGGTCTCTTCCTCCGATGACCTACAGAATGAAGAGTTTGTGTATTTGTAAAGGAAACTTATAGTAATTAGAGAATTTAAGAATATCCAATATAGTTTTTTACTTTGTTATTCTCCGTCAAAAATGATTAATTTATTTGATATACAATTTTATGCCAATTTCCTGATGTATCTGTTAATGATATCGTTATTAGTATTATATGTTTCCAGAATTACTTTGATGACAATTGCTATGGTTTTATCTGGACATTTAGTCCAATTATTTAAAAATTTACATGTCAGATAAAGGAGACAAATAAAATCTGAATATGAATTTGGCTGATATTTGTAAAACAAAATCAAAGCTTGATGTCTGTAAAAATCAGTTTGTTGTTACATTGTGTACTTATTAGTGGTAGATTTCATAAAAATACTAACCAAATAATTTTCTGATGATATAAACCAGTAGAACTTTTCAAACCAATAAACCTTTCGTGCTTTGTTGATGTTTGTGATTGTCTGCACTTCTTTTAAAGTCTGCATGGTCTTCTTCTCTGCACTTTTAAGAGCTTTTCCATGTGATTCAATTGTCTTTTGCTGTTTCTTAGCAGCTGATCGCTTTTGATCAAAATATCTGTACACAAAGAAAAAATTTTAATTAAAAAATCAATTCAACTTTTACATTTAATACAAGAATATTTAAATATAAAATAAACTCATTAGTGTCTAACTTACCTTCTAGCATTTGCATACGCAGTAAGACCTAGATCCACATCAACAACCGTTGGTTTGAGAGGAGTCTCATCTTTGGACTGTTCGTCAGAGTCTGTGGAGATATATGGATCTTTCAGCATCAGCGACATGTGGTTTGAGTCAAGTTTCAACTGCTTTATGGACAATGCCACTGTATCACCATTCTTCTGGGCCGCTTTAATAAGAGAGTTTATTTCAGTCCATGAGAGCTGCAGAAAGAAAACTGATAAGTATTTTTATATTGAAGATATAAATAATTTAAGTATACACTTCAGATGATAGATATATGTCATATTGTTTATTATACATGTATTTTACTCTTTTGAATTGCATAAGCTCAGTTAAAATATTAGATGTGAGAATTCTTTAATAGCCATACCTGGTTTGCCAAGGCACTCTGCACGGCCAGTATAGCACTGTCTACGAGCTCTTGATTTCTGGTTATAAGCTCGGCTTTATCTCTGTCATTGGCTTGGACTTTTGTTAAGTCTGTTAATCTTTTATCGTGGTCCTTTCTTACATTCTGTAGTTTCTTCATAGCTTCTCTTTCAATTTGTATCGCCTATAGAAAGAGAATAAATAAATCATTACACGGTAGGCTTAAGAATCTAAGAAAATAAGAATTCCTGTTAATAGTAAATATTCTCACATTCTTCCAGATAATATCTGTATCATTTTTATCAAAACAAATATCATTTTTCGAATACAATCAAGATGTATTGCAGATGTTATTTAATAGTCTCAGACAGAATAAAAAATATTAGAAAAAGTTTGTAAAGAAAGCTGTAATAAAAACCTTGATATCAATTTTCTGTCCTTCTAGAGTAGAAAAAAATTCATCCACCGATTGGTCAAAAGAGTCAAATTCTTTGTAAGGCTGTGATTCATATTGGGCGTAAAGAAATGGATGAAATTCTTGGTTCGTTAGGAGGAATTCTATTTCGGCTTTTGGGTCAGTTCTCGGACGTTCTTCTTTTTTTTGAATGATGTAACCCTGAATATGGATTAAGAAAATATAATTTCATGTTTATTATTAATATCAAAACTTCAATGAATTCCCTGAGATATTTATAAAAAGAACCACTTAAGATATACATTTTATATTTCAATTTATTTCTAATTAAATTATCTTGTAGTCACTTTTGTCTATAAAAATCTAAATAAAATTATTCTCTTATATAATTATTTAGTCCCTTTCTGCACAGCCATTATGCAGGTATTACTGTGGCGAAACAAATATAAAGCATTTTTTTTAAATATTTTAAATTTCAATTCTGGCAAGCCTTGTTAATGTTGGGTTTAATAGAAAGAGATCTTCTCACTCGCAATAAGACACTGGTCATTTTTTTAAAACTATAAATTGTTGCAGTTTGTAATTGATGAATTTAGTTTCAATATTATTATTGAAACATTTCATGATACCATATATTACCTTTGAAACGTTTGTTGAAGCAGTAGTTATCATTTCTTCTGCCATCTCGAGAGCTTTTTCTAAAGAAGCCATGTCTCTGGCTATATGAAAACCTTTTGCATTTGTATCTGTCACTAAGCGTAGATTTCCAGCCAAACCATTTTTTGATAGTGTATGATCAATAACAGCCGGACCATATTCTAAATAAGAAAATATTTAGTTTTACTATAAAGAAATTACTTTGAAAGGTCATGTTTTTCTTTTATTTTTTCAACTATGACAACCCTAAATGTAGAGCATATTGCATCTCCATAAATAAAAACTTATCTTATAATGCTTTCGATTTTGATTGGTTATCGGTCAATCAACACATTGGATACTCAGTCTGGTGTTTTTGAATATTATAAATATGCAGCTATGGGATTGAAACCTGTGATACTGACATAGCAAGTAAGCATCTTGGCCATTGAGATGACTATTCTTTCAACCAAAATTAGATGAAGAGATACCAGATGTATTGAAGAGAATAATTCTTATCAATTGCTAGGCAGGATGAAAATCAGGATGCAATTGTGAGGAGAGGTAATATAGAGATGTAAGATCTCATATGAAATGGATAAATTGTTACAAAATGGATTTGAACATCTTAGAATCCCTAAGCTAATAGAACGGGGCTGTTGGAACAGAGAAGGTACTGATGGAAATCAAAGCGGACACAGGGTGATAAAATAGGGATATATTTTTTTGAATATTATTATTTTTAGCAACTACTGATCAAAATGAAAATGAAAATTCTGGATATTACAAGTCAAAGAAAAATATCAAAATTTTGATACGCAAAACATGATACTAAAATTCATTCAATAACTTACCAACATGTGGATTCAATATTTTTTTTAGATTATCGCCAGGCTTTGAGTTATTAAAAATTTCTAATAATTTGTCTGAGGTTAGAGCTCCAGTCCTTTCTTTTGCACGATCTAAGGGATATTTTTCTCTAACTGCAAATCTGTAAATTATACATAATGAATTAGTAATTACCATGTTATCAGTTACAATACGAACGTTATCTACTATATTATTAGTATGGTTATGTGAACCCAACTTGTAAGTAAAATTTTCTTTAAGAAGTCTAATTGTTTTGAGTCCACCTTGTTATTTTCATGTGTCACTTTTAATTTGGAAAGGACAAATATATTTGTCTATCTTTGAGTGACAGGCGATAATGTGATATTATTAATCGCCTGTTACCTATCTTCCAAGCAGTATGGTTGTGGTGCTGAAGATCTATTAAGAGCACCCAAATTATAACAAGTAACATGCAAGTTCTAAATGCTTTAATTACAAGAGGGTTATAAGCATATGTGTCCATCTCTATAATAATGTGTTGGTAGTATAACCAATATCATATATCCTTGTATGTTATTCAGAGCTCTGATTCTTACGCCCCAATTGCTATCAACAGGTCGAAGGTTGTGGTAGATAAGATGATAAGGCTTAAACCAGTGTCTTCTTCTAAACCACAACTATATTAATTACATTAAGAGAAATGGTAGTAGCTAAAATTTCTATATTATTAAACATTAAAATGAATGTATACCTCACTGTTTCTCCTTCTGTATGTGGTCGCAGAACATTTAAAATAACCCAATTATAATCCGTAAGGACAATATTTCCTCTATCATATAACTCCAAAATAACATGGTATGCTGCTTCTCCTGTGCCAAACTGGAAATCTACTACACGGTCAATGCCAAGTTGGGATAGTTTCTCGAGGCGCTTGTTTTTTAAATGTTTTCTCATCTAGAAATAATTAAATTTAAAAATTTAATGAAAATTATTTCATAATATTAGTTAAAGAGTTATACATATTTGTTGTGCATATTTTGGAATGTAATGGAACATTTATTGATTGTTTCTCATTTAACTACTTTCTAATGAGGATCATTTGTTTTCCTGAAAAACTAGACTTGTATATTAAGTTATTATTATAGAGAAAGCTATAATAAATAGTGAAGGAACTTTTCTGAACTCGAAGACTAATAATTAACCCTTACAATACCATTGATCCAAAATATCAGCTTTTAGAGAATTCAAAAATACGCTGAGCCAATATATCGGCATTACAAAATTTCCTGATCAATTTTTAATATTAAGTGAGTTTTTAAGTTAGGTTATTACAGTCTTGTGGGAAAAAAAAAATACATGCAACAGCTTTTTATTTATTTTAACATGTGTTTCGACTTATCACAACAAGATCTTTTGTTATTGCACAAGATTAAGCAACTCATGTCAAAGTCAATTTTTATAAACTCAATATTTTGGCAATTATGGCTTCAGCTATATAAAATAAAAAAAACAAAATAAATCTTTTTCTTTGTGTTCCTAATTTTCCTAATTATGTTTTTATTGCTGTTTAATTACTTTATAAACTGTACGATAACCCTTTAGCAATGTTTCTGAATAAAAAAAACCAAAAAAATTGAAAAAACTCTCTTTATTTTAAAAATAAAAAAATACTTGAAAAACACGTATTATATATAGTATATATATGAAATTCAAAGAGCACTAAAAGGATTAATTTAAATACAGATAACTAAAAATTTAGACCAACCGTTGTTATCATTATTTATGAATTACAATTGCATATAATGTATAGCGAACTCGAATAGAAGAATACAGTTAGCTACAGATTAATAAATCTAGTGTATGAATAAATATTGTGCAATTGATGTTGTTACCCACAATTGATTTGTCTTCCCAAGCTTCTACCAACACTTCTGTTCGTTCATTTAAAAGTTTGCAATTGACCAACATCAACTATGAAATTACTTACTTTCATACTGAAACCAGACGGAGCCATATTCTTTGGCCATTCGAATGCTGTTGTATGAAATCTGTTGCCAGACTCCAAAAGGATTATGCATTTCTCCTCGCTGCGTTGCAATCGAATAAGATAAGTTTTGTTGTCGATGTCGTAGACTTGATTCACTCGCATGCCAACATATCTGAAAATTACATTGTTGTCAATGCACACGTATTTGGAAAAATTAAGAAATAAATTAAACATAACCTTGCTTCATTAATACTTACTTTTGTAATTCTGCAACGCTGCATATTATGTCGTACGTATTAAATCGGCCCTTCATCGTGGAGATTTAAAACTATAGAAAAAAATAAAAGACTTATTACGCCAACATGCACAAATTTGACATGAGCAAATCTTAATATTTGACAACTCGAAAGTATGACAAATTGACATACGAAACTATGTTGCCATTACAATTATGGACTGGTGGTTTAGTATTTTTTTAAAGTACAATTTGAATTTGAGAAAATATAACAAACATAAGCATGTAAAACGGCATTTTATCCGGCACTTGAATGAAAATATAAACGCGAAAAGAATAGTTTGTTTATCCATTTATTTAAATAAATGCAAGAAATGGCAAAATATACGTCCATGATAATAAATTATTTTACAATATGCTAATAAATCCGTCATATTCATATTGATACAAAATAAAAGTACCTTATTTTAAGAAGAAACATTTAAGATTTAAATTGCAGTAACTTAACAAAGTAATTTTCAAACACAGTTATCGACCCAACAAATATTGCCATTGTAAAAGTATAATGGCGCCAGAGGTACGTTGCATCGTTACTTATTCTGGATATTTTTAACTGTCAAAAACTGTTTACAAGTTTTTCATTTGAGGTTACAAAATAAAAAAAAAACATGGGAAGCATGGATACCGAAATGGGATCGATAGACAAATCCAATAATACTGAAGAAGAAGAGTTACAATTGCGTGAAATGCAATGTGAACTGAATATGTTAACGCGACCTGATGGCTCTGTCGCATTTTCACAAGGTATACATTTACCGATTCAAATTATTGTGTCAGTTAGTTGTGCACCATATTATGAAATTGAACCATAAACGTACTTTGTTTATTATGATGAAAAATTCAATTTGGAATTGCTCCTACAACTCTGATTAATCGCATCATCAGATGAATATAAACATTGAGAATCATATCTTTTGTTACTTGCTTGTCACAGTAATAACTACATTTTTTATAAAGAGCGTATCAAAATCACTAAGAAACGTCAAACTATGCAAGTGTATGTGAGTGCTGCCAACTTAATCATGTATTTGCAAAAATTTCCGTGACTAACTTAAATTCCAACGGTTGCCATTACTTTTACCAAAACATTTTATGAGAATTTTCGGTTAAAGTGACGATTATTCGATTTATTGAGACGTCAAAAAATTAAAGATGGCGG
>JAGVSQ010001192.1:14448-30888 GCA_022683975.1 Rhyacophila evoluta | reverse complement strand
AGTTGAATTGATACCAGTAAAAGATTTCAGTCTTTAAAATATGTGTGCATAAAAAATTATCTCACTAATGAAATGGTTTACTTAGGTAGGTTCTACTTAGGTTTCAAATCTTATAACCATGCAAGAATCAAATAAAATACAAAACTAGATATGCAATATGCTGAGAAAATGACTAATAACCAAAGTCTCCCGAAAATAATTTGTCAAGATGTTCGTTCATATTATAATATTCAAATTGTGAAAATCTATACCCTCTCCACAGTAAAATAAATATGATTTAAGCTGTTCAATTATAATTTCATAGAATAGATTACATTTTTACAAAGAAAAATATTCGACAGTGATAAGAAATTGTGATTTATGATTTAATGTAGCATAATTATTATTTCTGTTGTCTACACTCAATGTTACAAATTATTGTTAATAATATTCTTGTATTAAGTGACTCTATAACCTTTTGAAAATATATTTTTTTAAAGTTTCTTTCTTTTGGGAAATCAGTAGGTTGGTCGTATGTTTTAATTATTTATTAGTTTACATGATTTGTCTCTCCTAAGTATAGGTTTTTTTGCAAAGATATGAAACAATCATAGTCCACAATAATAACTTTATAGCTGTTTTTTGAACAACTTATTGTATTATAATATTATTTAATGGGTAGCTCCACTTTTGAAATAAAACTTAAAATCTCTCTATATTTGTAACAATGTAAGAAACGATTTACGAGTGGAGTTAGAGACGTACTAGCCTAACAAATATTATGGTGAGGATTAGTGTGTGGCGTATTGCAAGAAACACCTCTCGCTTCTACCCGTGGTATTTATACAGGTGCAAGCAAGAGTACTTCAGTCAAGTTCGCCCCAAAACCAAATCGTGCCACCTCAATGAGAGGCGTTCACTCTAGCTTACTCAGCTGGAAAATATCATAATAATAGCTTAATTTCGTGTTCTCTACATAATGATGAAATTAAAATATCAATTTATGCTAACTGAAGTAAATTATTTAGTAAATTTGTGACTCGAAATACACGATATTTCAGCTATTTCAGCTACAGTTACATAGTATTTTTTTAACCTAGCTCGCTCCAAATGTAGAGCACATAAATGACATCAATATAAAGACTTTTCTTGATGAATGTTTGTATATAATTGGCTCTCAGTTAATTGTTTAATCCATTGAATATTCAGTAATGAATTTTAAACATAATTGACACTATCAATTGAAGATTCATAATGGAAATTTATTTCTAACTCAAAAGTATTTGTTATGAAACTAAGTTTTTACAATACTTACCTAACATATTGGCTTATGATACACGTTAAAAACCCAATGATACTGTGAGGCAAATCCATGCCACAAATAAGGATATGTCGGTTGAAAGAGAAGAGCTTCTAGTCTAGAGTCAGAAAAAACACTTAACAGACCATAATTGCACAACTTTTAAATTTATTTAAAAGAATATTTTACGGTAAACGATAAGTTCTCATTTCAATAAAGTTTAAAATTAACAGATCTTCTATAGGGCTAAAAAACAAATCATGCACACTCTAGTGCACGCTGGATTTTGGGAAGTTACTCCTGGAACACTTTGAAGAGCGCCACATGTTAGTTGCGCCACGGCTTACGTCAGCATAACATGTTTATAAATATGAATAATATTGGAAGATAAACTAGATAGATATAGAAAAAGCAATAAGGGCATGAATTTTTTAAATTAGTGTCACAAATTAAAGTAAAACTTTTTTATTTAAATATGTTTTTTATTAATAAGATTATGAAGGTTACATTATCTATGAAATAGGTTCTATACATATTATTTACACACGATATGGCGAGAGATATGACATTGATTTAATTATACAAACAATAAAATTAATTACACATCGAATTTATATGAAGTATTAATCTTTCATAAGAAATTTCTTCTGACACTTTTGTTTAAGGCAAACATACGATAGATGTTTATAAAAATACTTTTGTCCTTACGCCTATTGTTTTCATTTAAAAAAATGATACCGTCACAGCAACACAATTCGCGCAAAACTTCAATCCACGTTTCCAATCACACTCATATACAATAATATTATGATGTTGTAAAATTATTCAAATTCCAGCAATAAAGCTTTGAATGTTTGTCACAGTTATCAAACAATTGGTTTAACAACAATGCTTAATCGTTTTCATTCGCAAAACAATGCCAATAAAATTAATTCACAATTTCAATTTGAATGGACTTCATTTAAATTTTGAATTTAAAAAATTCCATTCTTCAATTGTAAGAAAATTACTCTGTATACATTCAATTATATAAATTATAGATCGAAGATTTATTTTGTCTTTTGATGTAGTGACTAAAGATTATTTGACGGATAATTTTCATTTCGAAACAAACTAAATATAATATTAAGCTCCATGATAATACATTATATTTATTACTTGAGATGAATTAAAAAAAACTTTCTCTATGCAAGCTTTAAGAAAGCATTTCGAGAAGTACCAAAATATTTTACTCAATTTTATTTAGTTTTTTTTTATTCTGATAATTCTTTTTCAATTTAACGCTTAGATTTCTCTGCCGGTATGTTGATATCCAATAAGTATTCCATATAAAGCTTCGGATAGAATAAAAGGTCTCTATTTCTACCGAAAAAATAATTAAAGTTCGAACTTGACATTTTTTTTACTATTTGCCCATCATTGAGTGCTTTCTCTGAATACATTGTAGATATTAGTAATCAGCAGATTTGTGAAAAATGATAATTACTAAAATGCCATTGTTAATTTGACTATCTTAATGATTTTTTTATCAGAGTAGCTCTTGTTGGTACATTGATATTAAAATTATGTCAGGTAAGTATGCCCTTATAAAGTTTTAAATATTTAATTTAAGTTCATGTTTTAATAATTACATTTGAGCACTATACAATATATAGTACGCGTAAAACTGGTAGTCAGCTGGTAATCATGTGTGCTTTGAAACCAAAAGTTATGTGTTCAAACCGCTGGCTAGTTAGCCAACCACGCACGGATTTTTAAACTCGAAAACACAGAATAAATGGCTAATGATTTGCAAATTTAATAATAAAAATCAGTTCTTCTCATTGAAGTCTAGTCGTCAGTATGAGTCTTTATACTAAAAAAAACATATGGTCTTTTTTTAGAGCAGATATTGTTAAAGAAAGAACTAAATAAGTTAATATGATAATTTTGTTGATTTCGGATGATTATACCATAGCAAATAGTTAAATATATATATAAATGTAACTATTTTCAAAATAGTTTGATAACTGTGACAATTTAAAAAATAATACGTTTTCCGGTATATTTTCACTTTAAAGCATCCCTAATCATAACATTCTGAGTTCACTGTCCACTCTGACGGAATCACTCTTGGCGCAATATCAGTGCTTAACTAGGCCGAGTGCATTCGCGACCTGTGCACACTTCGCCATGACCTCTTCTTGCACTAAGCTGAACGACATCGCAACCAGCACGAGTCCGAATATAAGGTACGCGCAACAAGCGAACAAGTGCAAATGTTCGTTACGATTCGAGTCAGTACTCCCTGCAATTTTAGATGTGTTCTGCCCTGGAGCGAAATCACCAAAACCTATTGTTGACACAGTAATAAAACAGAAATATATCGAATCCAGGAAGCTCCAACCTTCCCATACGGAAAATGCGGTCGCTCCTAGGCACAGGTATGCCGTGAGGAATATTAAGACTACAGGCACTGGAACCGGTGGAAGATGCTGCGTGGTGCCTTGATGATGGTGATGAGAGTTATCTACTGATACTGGCGTCTCCGATGGATAAGATTTCCGCCTGTCTTGCTCTTTGCAGTGACCTTGGTGTGCTTGCTGTGATCTCCAGATGAGAGGGACTCTTGAAGGCGTGTCGTGCGTGCAGGCACTGTGAAAAATATGAAAATTAATTATACGTAATGACCAAGCAATTTTGAAGAAGTTCGTACGTCAAATTTTTAAATTTTACACTTCCATCTATTAAGTTTTTTTTCGTTTTCAATGATTTGCTCTTTATTATTTTCAGTAAGTAATACATAATATCGACCAAATTTGATTTAATATTCAGATGAATAATAATAATAATAAGATGATAAATTTAAGTTGATGTTATTAATAAAGTGGAAAAAAAATACTTCAAGATTTAATAAGATAGTTACGTACATTATTAGAAGATGCTAGTTTGATCAACTTTAAATATAAATGTCAATAAATACTAGAAAATATTTCTTAAAAAAAAAAACAAATAAAGAGATATATTTTTTCTGGCAACATCATTATTTGTTAGCAATTTCGTATATGACACAATTTTATAAAAAAACAATAATGTATAAATACGAAGAGGATGCCATATAATGTAGACAAATATTTCCTATTGGCAATGTATTTTTATACGAGTGTTAACTTACGATTTATTTAAAACAAAAAATAAAAAAAAAATATTGAATGAATTATTTCACTTCAAAATAAGTAACGTTTGCTTATTATTAGCCACTCCGTTACTGGTAAAATAAAAAATGTGGGTTATGATGAAAATATTTAAATATCATAAAATTATAAATATAAGCACTGAGATAAAAAAAAACTGAAGTTTATCTTGGAACTTAACATTTTTTTAATAAGGTTTTAATAGTTTTTTTACGTTCTTCATAATGTCTTGTTTATTTTATATTAAAAATCAACTAATACGCATTTCGCCAGCAAGTAATAATTTACCATAAAACTATACTAAATTATGTCATTTTGTTCGAAATCGTGCATATAATAATGCAATAAAAATGTAGAGGCTAATCTAAAGCACACAATCTGTTGACGTAATGACCACCGTTACCGCTATAAGTGTAAGCAAACTTGTGCTGTAAAAATTTAGAGCATAATTAGGAAGGAGAATTATGTCTTTGTATAAAAAAATAAAAACCTGCGTACAAGAAAACACGACTTTACTTAATGCACTGTTAGAAAAAGCTTAAATGCTTTCTAGAAACGCAATCGTAAGCTTTTTCTTACTTGAATAAACATTTGTCGTACATGTAGTAATTTCATTCGTTATTACATTATAAACAGAGTTTTATTATATCTATCATTTATGTCAAAACAGAAAATACATCACAGTTCCCGATAAACACTTTCGTATGTCAAAATTGGCCTTTTTTGGAAGAGCAAACTATTTGATCCATGTTAATGTAATTTATTTAAGGTGTAATGGCGTTGCAGTATTTTCATGATAGAAAAAAGCATCTTTAAATATTTGAGAAAGATATTGTAATATCATAGTTACTTCAGTGTTATCCAACTATTTGTTACTCAATGCATTTAAAAGAATACTGATTTTTTGGTTATGTATGGCTAAGTAATTTTCGTAGAGTTAATTCAGTGTTCTCCTAGAATAGAGGAAAGACATGTAGGTACTCAAAATACCCAAATTTAAACTAACGACAGTGTACTTCTTCATTTTATATATTTTGTTTAAGCTTTAAATATCACGCTTAATACATTCAAATATCGTACTATTTTTTTTAAAGTGGGTATGTGAAACTCATCAGATTAAACTCAGTCCATATGAAATATTTACCATTCTCCATCAGATTCATCAGTCTCAAACGCATCATCAGGTCCAGGAGATGGAATAGGACGGTGCCTTGGAAGAGTCGACCGAGATGCAGAAGTACTTCCAGCTGCATTATTAGAGGTCGCTGACGCCGCAGCGGCTAACTGACAGCATCTTCTAGGAGTACCTGATGCTGAAGTCGTAGCAGTTTGCTGAGATTCCGCTATTAAAGAGAAAATGAGAAAAATTTTAGAAAACAATCCTTCTCTTTTTGTGTAACATTCGTGGAATATAATTTGCGATAAACGAGATTTAGCAGAAAGAATTCATAATTTATATCTTATATTAAATTAATAATACATTCAATTTTCATTACATATTTATGTATTCATATTTCAAAAATCTTAGAACAACTACTACCTTAATATTAAATTTTAATAACGGTAATCTGATAAACGTACGCCATTTCGATAAATCCTATTATAATATAATTATTTCAAAAAACATAAAAAATAAGTTATTGTTTCATGATATTATGACTGAATGAATAGATTACCATTTATAATATATAATTCAGTACTGGTACATATTCAAATGCTATCTCTTATAAGTATACTAAGAAATTTTACTAAATCTTATTGAGCTCTCATATTCTTCTCAAAGTTATTTTTTCAGCGTTACCATCGATGAATCTCGTCTAATACATAACGCTATATTGAAATAATATTTTCTTTGTTCTATTAAAAACATATGTCTATATTGAAGCATTCATATTATATAATAATTCATATGTATGATCACATGTACAAATATTTATATCTTATATTTTCAACGCCTTCTCATACCTATCACCACCTCGCTTCTATCTTCTGGGTCCAATAACGCCCTTTATATATCTACAGACCCTAGAGACTTAATTTTGCCCATTTTGGGAGCATTTCACGTGGAACAATGTTGCAATATTGTATTATACTTTATATACGGCCAGCTTATGATTTCAAACTTTTATCGTGCTATTATATTATTTCGTATATTAGATATACTGTACGAATTCAGGTGTATGAATTATTCTTACCATCCAATCCTTCAAGGCTTGCATTATGAGGAGTCTGCCGGCCTCTTGTAAGTGTGCTGGTATTCCTCGGGCTGGCAGGCGCTCTTTGGAAGACATGCGAATACCTAGCGCCAGCCGAGTGCACAATATGCTGACTGGTTGCACACTGGTTACCACTGCTACCAGAAGGATTGTTTTGGCTTCCTCCGGGAGAATAGTGACTACTTCCTGACGTATATTGTGAAGGAGCATGCTGGGCTGTGTTACCTAGTAGTGAATGATGCTCGTGAAGTTGAAAATGATTGTCCATCTGGAATAAAATCAAAAACAACCGATCAGATTTATTAACTTAACTCGTTTGGTACAGTTTATTCTTGACAGCATTTGAAGAAAAACAAAGATGATATACAACATGAGTTAGTGCTTGAAATTCCAGAAATAGAGTGAGGAACCGCCAACTTAAATGTGTTAGCAAATTGTCTTGCTTGAAAATTAAACAAAACATGAACACATTTGTTCGTCTAACTACGGACTTACATAATAAACTCAAATTGTTTCTGTACGAATGGCCGTTCTGTCAAGTAAGTATATTTAGTCTTATTCATTTTATGATTTTGGAGAGTAAATAGTAAGAGAAGAAGAGAGGATGTGAGGTTCTCATCTTAATTCTAAGGAATATATATCAACGACGAGAAGCAAAGTTGTCTAGTAATAAAATAAATAATACAAGTGCCAGGAGAAATTTCTTACAAAAGATAATTACTTCATACAATTTACCTCATGTTATCGTTATAATGTACGTAACCAATGTCATGTTTCTCATAATATCGTGTTTTAAAGATGCACGAAACTTATTTAATCGATAACTTTAGATTCATAAGTAAAAAAATATTTAAATAGCCATCTGTTTTTGTTACATGATACTACTTCTAAACTAAAAAAAAATATTTGAAGTTCATAATCATTCATACAGGTTGTCATTTGCGGTTTTGGTTTCACTTATTCTCATCATTCAACTGTACGTAAATAAACGAAGTGTTGGAGGACCTTACTTTTATTTATATGCATATGTAGAAGAAATTTTATAACTATTTTCACCGAAGTATAAAAAATGATTTGAAATTTACTAAAATTAGCTGCAGAATTTCAATCCATGACTTCGGGCACCGAACAACGCCGCTTATCAATCATCCACTAACGCGACAAATGTGACCGTCATGATTTTTTTAATCAACTGAAGAAAATGAACATTTCATGAACAAAAAAAAACGATCTAAGTCGATGATCAATGATTGAAATAAATTTTAGTATGAGTAAAGTATATCACCGTAAAACAGATTATGTTAACTTTATTCTCATTTAAACTATTTACTATAAACCTTATTTCTGAATTCCTTGTTTTTTCTCTTAAGTCAAATTAAACATACATCGCTAAATATCACACATATTATACATATTTAATTTATAAATCTCCGCTATGTGAAGATCTATGTTGAGATGTAATTTTTTACAAAGATTTACTTGTCAGTTGAAAGCTCAAACTACTAGAAATTTGTTTGTATTCTTAAAAATATACAGATACTTTATTTTATCCTGCAATCCAATGAAATCATACCAAATCGGTCAGTAAGATGATTATAAAATTATGCCGTTCTTTTATATTGATTCTAGTTGGATATGTCTACGCGAAACCAGTATATTTTCCCGTCCCGTATTTCTGTTGATGTTATCGTAAAGAAAATAAATTAGTTAGGCATATTTTTCAAAGCAACATCTGCTTACAATATATATATAATCATTTACTCTCCCACAAAACAATGAAAAACAGTTGAAGTCGCAAAGTAAATGTCTTTTTAATACCTAAAGCAAATCATTTCGTGCAATTTGAGATGAGGAGTTGGGGATGAATGATCATTTCTCGTACTGCTCTTGTATGAAAAAAATACATTGGTTTTACACACTACTTGATTAAAATACGTTCAACATATTTTATATACGCTCACAATTTCTATTCTTAAAATTTTCAAAATTGAATATAATTTCACTCATTTTAGATATTTCAAAATTATATGCTTACCATGTTCACAGGATGAAGTTATTTGGTTAGTATAAAATACAATTTAATTATACCATATACATTATAAAGCCTACAGGACGCTTTTTGCAACTCGATGATTCAATTATAGCCCAGTCTAGACTGCGGTGGACAGAACAGCTAATAATAGGATATCAATTTATACGGTTAATAACCAGTCAGCGTAGACAAAAGTTGCTAAGCGTAAATTTTCAATGCAATTATTACAGCTGGATTCTTGTGTTTTCAGTTTAAAAGAGGAAATGATAAATTGTTATAGCCTCCGCTTGGCGAACAAAACGAAAGAAAGGCGACTCTGCCACGGCCATGAATCATCCCCCAACGAAGTAAGGTTGGGATGTCACTTACATTTGAAATGTATTTTATACGTATTACCTCAGTGAGGGATGAATCCGTCAAAAACTGAAAATCATTATCTTATTTTATAAACACATAGACAAATATATAAATATAAATAATATAACAGACATTAAACAATTTTTATAATAATACATATATATTTGCTGTTTTTAGATGTTTTTCTTTCCTAACTAGACACGTTTCCACACCAGTAATGCCAACATATACTGTGGCGTGATTGGCTTATCGAAGTGCAAGAAGTATTCCAAAATATTGGGTTGCCAAAACTGCGTTTGTTATACATTATAGTGTACATGAATCCTTTTATATTTTAAATATGCCTTATTAAAATCGATCCTAGTTGAGAAGATACTTTTTCATTCATCGTTATTTCATACAGATTGTTTTTTTCAATTCTTAATTTGACTTTTCCACCATCATGATCAAACTGACTTAACTGTTTGTGTCTGTCTTGAAACGACTCAACGTCGACTAGCCAAACATCACTTATCATCACTGTTTTAGTGTCGAATTATGTGTATAGTTTTAAAAAGACGAGTAGTTATTAAATCGCTTATTGATTTGAAGATAGTAAAAATACTCATGTGGCTTCGGGGTTTGACTCTCTATCTCCCGGTTTTGAAGCGCGTCCGCCTAATAATTTCGTGCGCCATGATAAAAACATAATATCATATACAAAACATGAATATTAAAGAACAATAAAACATGTGAATTCAAAATATTGTCTTCATTGTCCAGGAGAAACTCGTTTATTTATAATGTTTACAAAGCGAGTTTAGCACAGACACAAAAGAAATCAAATGCAACAGCTCAAAAACATTTATAAAAGATTACATCTTTTCAATTGTCCCAGATGGTTGGTAACACGAATGTAAGTGATGGCAATGAGAAATGCAATTTTATTTATTTTCTATAATTAACGCCAAGTTCCGCTGGAAATGGCGGAGCTGGTGCAACACTTTGTAAGAAATAAAAATAGGTGAAAAATGACGTTACATGGAACGGCTTTTAATGATAAATTATACTTTTTTGATTAATAAGACACACACGTCATATTGTGAAAACTATTGTTTTTAAAACATCACAAAGTTCTTTATTTTGAGATAACTTATTAATCGTGTTTTCATTTAAAATATTTTTTATTATTTTTTTTTGTCAATAGAGTACGACTTTTTGCGAAAAAATGGGATTTTTTCATCAAATGATTATAAAAAACAAATAATCAAATTTGTATTTGTATACAGTAAAATATACAAAATAAAGTACCATCTCAGTTTAAAAAATAGCTCTTTTAAGAAATCGATAATTAAAACAATTGGTGTGACAATATCATAATATCTCATAATACTGCAATAAGAAACTCAGATTGATTGTTATAAAGAACATAAATACCGTAAGCATTGATATATTCTTTGTAATAATCTCTCAAGTTCTTAAGTTTATTTACTTATTTTAATTTCACAATAAAATAAAATTTTAGGTACTTTTTTCAAAAATTTCGATATTTTATAAAATCGTTAAAATTTAATTTCTCTAGGCAGTTTGTTTATACTCGGTTTGTCGGAGACAAGAGATAACAAAATATTATGGCTGACTCGTGTATTTAGAGTTAAAATTTATGGAATTACATAAAATTTAAACATATCTTATTTTTATGTATAAAACATGCACATTAGTTAATAGTAATTAAGCATGTGGTTGATATCCAAATCGAGAAAAAAATGTTCTGAACAAAATATCAACTACCATAGTTCCATCTAAAAATGAAAATAAATTGTAATATACTTTCTGTTGATAACTAATCTGAAATATTAAGTATTTAATACTAGATTATATTCGGCGTATTAAGTGATTAACTTAAAAGCATTTTACTATAATTAGGCAATTAATAGTGTATCGAGTAAAACTAAAGAGCTTTTTCTATTTTCGGAAATTTTTCATTAATATTTAATGAGTATACAATTTCATTTTTCATGTTGTTCGCATTTTTATTTTGCTTTTAAAAAATCGTTCATAATTCCAATAACAAGTTATTTAGCTTTTCAGATTTTTAATCATAAAGGTTGCGTGATTGTTGCCACTATGTCAAAAGTTGGCAAATTTATTTATAATGATTTAATCATTGTTAAATTGCATTAGCCAAAAGAAATTTGCCATTTTTATTTATATTTACACAATCCAAAGTTGACATCTAAATTATTATAATACGAATAAAACAATAACTGAGTAAGTTTTCATTTAGAAATCCGTTTTCAATAATTGAATAACGACATTGATTTAAAATCTATTTTCATATTTCCTTGTTTTTTTTACTTCTCACACCATTTCTAACACTATTTTTATTCGTATTGTGCTGAACTAAAGCTGATCTTATAAAATAAAGAAAAAACTGACTGCTTTCACAGGAAAAGCGGTTAGCAGCGCCAAGGTACTGTGGTTGAACGGATCATGCAGTCACAAAGCACACAAGCTTGAAAAGGACTGCAAATAAGGGATTGCAATGGCAAAAGATTCATAAAAAAGCCAGTCGCCAACAAGATTTGTAGAACAAACGGATCCATACGTATGTATACATCTATAAAAAAGATGTGATTGAATTTTTTTTCCATAAACGTTATTGTACACTGGTTTACTTAAAAACAAACTATAACAGTTTTTTTTTAATTTATCATATTTCTTATAAATTAAATCTGTATGTTGTTCTACTGAAGCTTCACTAAAAAGGCCTTTTAAATATATATTGTACTATATTCATGGTATTATTTTATATATTTTGACAATATTTAATTGAAAATATTAAAAATATGTTCCAATCTTTTTATTTGATTATCATTATTATAAATGTTATATTATACAGTAATTATATACTACCGTAATTATAACCACTTAAACAATCGAATGCAAACAACGAAATTTGTTTAAAGTTTATTTTTGTATTTAACTGTGTATAACCATATGACTTTGGCTCTCATTTTATTAAGTATATAAAAAATAGTCAAATTTTTATTTATAATAAACATTATATAGAACGATACATACAAAATTAATATAAAACTTAAATGAGATTGAAACAATTAAGTATTATTTACTCTACATTTAAATGATATAAATTACTATCAATTTGACTTATCTTGTATAAATTTAAAGTATTGCATTATTCTCTTAAAAAATGAGTAATTAGTAAAAAGTTTACATTTTATTTCTAAATGTGTGTGTAGTTATTTGATATATTTTCCAAATTGAATTATAATTTTTCATCTTTTAATTAGTGTTTACCAGAGTGAGATAGCATAGATTATTAGTTTATAGCACGATTTTCTTTTATGTAAAAAAAGTTTTAATTGTACTTGCAAACTGAGTTTAATTCCCAAGTCAGTCATTGTTTTGACTAATATGCGAGACGACAAACTAACCAGGCCACTATATTCGCTTAGATTGGACTCCTAGAAAATATACTCCAGAATTAATTCTCAGCATGATTTAAATATGTTTACGTTTTATTTAATTTTGATAAATATACATTTGAAAAAAATATAATTACTTGAAAAATACGAAGGCTTTATTTTATTTAATTTCAAAAATTTTAGGAAACAGGATTTTAGATATTAAAATTAGATTAAAATTTCAAATATCCCAGTATTGTAAATCAATATTCACGATTAGGATAAAGTAAATAAACCGCTTAAACGTGGACGTCTGTTATAAATATTTCTTTTTTTTTAATTATTATTAATCATAAATATAGTAAACTATTTTTATTTACTTAAATAATGTCTACAGAAAAGAAATAATCAAACAGATACTCTGTGGATTTGAAATCAGACAGTGACTAAAAATTAAGATATCAGAATATGAAAATTATTCTTTTGCTGCGGCGAACAACGAAAAAAACTCAAAATCCATATAGGTATTTTACGTCAAGTAGATTTAAAAAAAAAGATATGATAGTTTTATAACCCTATTTTGAAAGTACTAGTAATTATAAAACCTTCAACTTTAATAACAAAATAAGCTTTCGAATATATTAATACAACGTAAACTTATTCGTAGGATATATTCGATAAAGTTATGTAATTCCAAAATGACATAGGAGTATGTAAAAATATTCAATAGGGACATAAGTTTTAGAAACACTTTGCGGTTTTTATTAGCTCTCATAGAAAGACTTTAGAGTGGAAGAATAAGAAGAAAAAAAAACGACCTTAATCCTCAAAACAAAAAGAAAATTACTGCAATTAGTTAGTAGAATCATTAATAATATTTCACTATCAAACATTTCTATATTTTTAGTTTTTTATTTGTATTTTATTACACGGTATAAATTGCCTATACATATGGCTAATTACGTGCAGTAATTATATCATAAATAAACCATATGTTTTTCCATATATAAATTTTGTTATTTATTAGGTTTTTCGACATTATGTTTTTGACAATGACGCCAATCTTCTTGGTTATAATTAATAATCAACTATAGATTCGCTGCAAACAATTATATATATTCATTATTTTGTAGTTGCATAACAATGATGCCACAACCGAAATATTATCCAAAACTAATTGAAAAAGATGTCATATTCAATTTATCCGTGAAATTAGAAAAAAATTCAAGTAGGTTTTGTTTTACGCAGGAATACAGTTTCATGACTGATAATTTAATATAATGATAATTATAAAAATTAATGTTATCACTAGATATTTTCAGCTGTAATTTATTTTCCAATGTATCATGGCGATAAAAATCTTATCTTGAAATAAAACGTGATCATCCTTGGCAAAGGAATTAATACGCCCAACGCTGGAATTACACGTTTTCTCATATATTATGCGCGCGGTTAAAAGTTTAAGGCTGCAGCCGGGTCATAAAAGTAAATAATAAAACAGGTCTTAAGATTACGAGGGGAAAAAAGTCGGTATGATAACGCAATTATCGTATGATTAATTTTCCCTTGGCACTGGCTAAAGTTGCGGCGGTTATCTACATCGAGAGCGAAGATTTTTCAATTTTGCTGCACGTAAAGTTTAGATAGTTTATAGTTGGGATATTTTAAATTAAGTCTGTAATGCAATATCTTAAAGTTATTATTTTGGAAAATATTGCTTATTAATTTGCTTTATGTACTATAACAGTATTTTTTATTTAATTATAATTTATATCAGGGTGGAAGTCTTTTTAGAACAATGATCCATTCTGTCAAAAGCCCGCACAAGATAAAATTGAGCAATTTCCAATTTAAGTATGTTTAAGTGATTAAAATTTTTGATAGAATTTTTAAAATACTTTACACAAATATTTTTATATTTTATACGTAAGATTGTATAAGCAATCGTTGTATTGATAAAATTTGCAAAATAATAACAAATACAAAGAAACGACAAAAATAGTAAAGTGAATTTTATTCCATAGAAGCCCTGCTCTATCCATTTCTAAAATATTTAACTAAAGCGACTCATGTTTTTTTCGTGCAAGGAATCCTCGATTTCTAACTCCTAATCTCCGTCAATACCTTGCATAAAATAACTGATTAAAGATACCGTTAGTAAGGTTTGTTTAAAACCAAATTTGGATTATGTGTAGATATAATATGTTACCTAGATGGCAAAATTTCTAAACAAACGTATTTGTATACAGATCAGAGATCACAAGTTTCCGTAGCTATTAAATAGTATTTGTCAAATAAAAAATAGCAAGATAACTCATAATAGTGTTGAAGTTAATGTGGCTTATATAGAAGAAAACTGAATAACCTTTAAAATTATAATTTTAAAAAATGATTAAATCTTACAAAGTGAAGGTTAAAATAAATTAAATAAATAAAAACACTACTCTCATTATGTTTTGTGAGCATTATCTCGATGGAACTTAACGAAATATTCTTTTAAAATATTTTAATGATAATACATCTATTTCACAAAAAATATTTCATAAAATACGAAGCGTGTCTTATTTATAAAATATCGTGAAATATAAGAAACGTTTGTGAGTTATTGTTAATATACTGATTCGAAAAGTGTATAAAAAAAGTAAGGACAGAATAATAAGAGACGGGGTAAAGAATTCTAATGAAAGAAAAATAAACAATAAGAACAATTTAACATTTAAAATATTAATTTGTAATATGTATTCAATCTTTTTTTATATCTGGTAATAATATGTTAGTCTTACTTTGGTTCTTGAATATAACAAACGAGAATACGATAAAAAGCTTTCTCTATATTTTTTTAATTATTGACAAAGTGGTTATATTAGTGGTAGATGAATAACTTAACTAACCCAATTTTACTGGAATAAATTCGAACTAATTCAAATTAGTTTTATTCACACAAAATATGGACGGTTACTTTTTCTCATACAACAAGCATAAGCGATTTTTTATTTAATCAATTATAACAATTACATTTTTTTTTTTAATATTAAATTTATTTCTCGAATTATCTGAAATAAAATCAAACTAGAGTTAAAGTATAATTGACCAAAAAACGGTAGTCAAAAAAGGATGTAAAATTTTTACACTGCTAATAATTTTCGTTTGGAAGAAGTTCCTGTGTGTAAAATATACACGTATTTTCAGTTAAAAAATGAAGATATGTGAAATAGATAATAAAGATTGATTTTCAAATCTGTAACGTAGTGGAGAGTCAGTATAATTAAATTGATGTCGTAGCAAGTAGTCTCCATAAAAGTGTAACCATACATAAATCTGGAAGTCACGAGACACAAATCTTCCAAGGGCATCTGTTGAAAGGAGGCAGACATGAGAAGGGCTGAGGGTGGTGAAATGTGTCTCGCCTACTTCACGCTGACCCGAAAAACCCTTTGGTGTGGTGGCCAAACTTTGAGGATGAAACATTCTTAATAATTAAATTTGCCAAAATATATCATCTCGTTGGTAAGTTTTCATCCAGACTTTCAAAGAACTTTTCTAAGTAACAATAGCTCTATATATTTCTTATAATTATGTATAGAAATCACTGAAAAAAAATCTATTAAATAGAAACTAAAAAACTTTACCCTGAAAATAGTTCTTACAAGAAAATATTTTTTAAAGAATCGTTGTGATTATCATTGGCTTTTTGATACAGTGTAAGTTTGAGTCGTTTTCAAAGAAAATCTCTATTTTCATCTGCTTCTTATAAGCAATTACACCTGAGAGAGAGAGTGACATAAACTCTGGATTCTATTTTCTAACTAACTTTTTCATCAAAATCTCTTTTTATTTTAATTTGTTTTGTTTTTTATACATTTATTCAATGTGTATTTATTTATAATTTTATATATGTCCTTTTGTGAATAATGGATCTTAACATTTTAAATAAATAATAAATATAATAAAAAATCTTTTCCATAAGTGTAAACAA
>JAGVSQ010001192.1:0-14438 GCA_022683975.1 Rhyacophila evoluta | reverse complement strand
AAACAACAAAGTATATTCACTATAAGAAAATAGAAAATTGATGTATTTTTATAATTAGTTTTTTACCCTACCCGCTCCAAAAATGGAGTATATAGATCTTCTCAATATGAAGATATGTCTTGAGAGATTATATTTTTACGAGAAGTAGTTGTTGGACAATTGCTTAACTTGATGTACATCCTGCATTTTTGAATCATAATAAAAAAAATACGTCTATTAAGTAAGGTAGCTGGAAAATTATTTCAGGCATATTGTTTGCAAAATCGTCATTTGCATATCCTCAACAGATGTGTTGTCAGCAATGAAAGAATAAGTCTAACTTTACTACGCAATTGTTATAATATGGAGTTGTACAAAATAAATTAAAACTCATTTGAAAAACTAAATAACAAGTAAATCATTATTGAATCAGTGAAATTAAAATATACAAATCTAGCATTAAATGATGATTTTATTATGCCAATACCTAATGAACTGTGCATGCAAATATTTTTTCAGCCGTATCTTCCACCCAATTTTTTTACAATATATACTGTTAATGAAGTTATAAAACTATACTCATAAATTAAAAAAGCTCTTTCATATGATATTAAAGCTGTACGGGTCACCGCAGATTCACGTACCATGCCACATATCACCACTTTTTGCACCAAAGTTTCACAGTTTAACGATGAATATATACCAACCAAAACTATAATATTAAACATTAGGTTGACATAAATAAAGATGTTTTGAAATTACTATCACATGTTAAAATGAGAGTTACAAAAAATTCTCGAAGCTTGAAAAAATATAACCAATTGTTTAACGTATCAGTTTTTAATTCTGAAAATTAGTAAAGTGTGTTCGTATCAAAGTGCCTACCATAGTAATTATTTTTTATCATAACAAGGTGTAGTTTTTCTATCTATACAACATTGAGTAATACAACCTTGAGTATTTTTTAATATTCCTATATATATTGTCACAGATCCTATATATATTGCAATACAGAAAATTCCATTTATAAATATTTAATTTTGTTTTAAGTACAATGTTCTGAAAATATACCGATACGTAAATAATAAAAATGAAAAATAATGTATGTAAATTTCTAATTCCATGAAGGATTATTTCTTCTGAAAAATGTTTCACTGTACCTCAAAGATGCATGTTTATGACACCTTTGAGAGACATTCTCATTTATTTGCGTAACACAAAACTTCAGCGAGTATATTTCCTTTGAGTAACTGTAAAAGAGAAACTCGAGTTCAAAAAACTGTTCACTTAATTAAGAAATAATGAGTAATTTGTCAATATGTTTAGTGGAAATTACTTGTAAATTTAAAACTATTTGAACATTTAACGAAGATAAATATTTGAATACAGAGTGATTTATGAAAATCTTTATTATTACACATCGTGAATATATTTGTTTTATTTCACAGTTAGTTAATAGTATCACAGTATGTAATCACGGTAATAATGTAGAGTTTTCTTGGTATGTTTTTAAGTATGTAAATAAAATTTTAAGATACCAATAAATTAAAAAATATATACGAGTACTTAAACATTGAATACAATTAAGTTTTTAACCACATCTATTCTATTATAAACATGGTAGGCATATCTGTACAAAACTATTTTTAACTAAAAGATATTTATACAAATCGTATTGCTTGTAAGTATAAAATATATTTGACAACTTTGAGATGTATCAAGAATTGAAAATTTAACATTATTTAAAATTGTGTTTAGATATGGTTAGAAAAGGCAATGGCGTATCTCCATTATATTTTGTTTGTTCTCTTTTGTCCTGTTTTTCGGCATTTCGACAAAGTATAAACTTATGATTATACGAAAAAAAAATATCTCAACAGGTAATATTTTCATTTTTATAATTTTTGATTAAAATAACTGTTATGTTTACCATTATACTATTGTTCTCATCACAATATCTTATCAATGTTAAGTATAAAAAAGATTTTGTATCACTGGTAATTTTACCCCATTTTAAAATGAAAAGTGTGGTGGCATATATTTCTTGACTAGCCAAACAAGAAAATGGCGGAGTAAACAATATACTCTTGTTTGGACAATAGTGACCGCAACAAATCTTTAAAGAAATATATTATAAGGGTATGTATTTGAAATACGAAAAGTAAAAGGTCACAAACCAATTTAATGTACAGTCATAGAATTATTTTACATATTATTAAAATTACGCAAATAAACACATTATTCTTATCGATATAGCAATAGTATTTCAGTGTATGCACACCGAATTAATTATAGCGAAGTTTAATAAATATTGCAAAATAATATTTCAAAATAGTATTTTAATAAGTAGACAAATCTCTATCAATGAGAACTTACAAATTTAATATCGTGAAGTAAATTTTTAAAATCTTTTAATATATAATAATATACCATATTATTTTCTAAAGTATATTCACGAATAATTTGTGAAATTATTTCATATTGTATCATTATCTAGCTATGGTATTGTATAATAAACTCCTTATCACATTATTTAAGTTGCTGTTTCTTGTTGAGTTGTAATTTAATATTACTTTATTTAATAAATTACGTATGTGAAAACCGAATATTTTTTAAGAATTTTTTCATTGAATTGTGATCCATGAAATAATTTGAAATATTTTCCAAAAAACACATTTTTCAAATCAATTTATTGATACTCTATTGGATGTTAGTTGTCTTATTTATACAAAAAATATTGTAATATACATATGATTTGCCACAATCGAATTTTGAGTAGTGATTTTACAACCGTATACTATTCATATGTATAGAATAGCTCCTTATGTATTAAATTAAACATGTCACCCCTGTTTGATATCCAACCTGTTTATTCGATTTATTTCTCAACGTTATTATAAGGTTGTTAGGATATATTTTTGTTTTAATAACGATTTTTTTTATAACAAACTTAATATAAGAATATATCGAGAGAGTTCATGAGAATAAGCTAGAATTACAATACGTTTTTATAATATCTATTATATTTCGCGATAGTCAAAAGTGCTCAATACAAAATTTGATCTTTATTTAAATTTATCAAAAATTACTTAATACATATTATTTGATAAAATTGACGAATATTATTTGTCAATAATTTAGCATTCGACTATTGCTAGCGTATGCGCTTCGCAATCTGGAGAATGCGAATTCAATTCCCATATTAGTTTGATTTAAATCAAAAATTTTAAAATCTAAAAATGCAGAACTAGATGCCCATTGGGTTGAAAAAATATCTAATAAATAATTCCCGTGTGAAATAATCTGTCAAAACATATCTTCACATTACAGATATCTATATACGGCACATTCGGAGTGGACTTATTCACACAGTGCAGCTCTATATGCTCCACTTTTGGACAAACATGGCATAACAATACAGTCAAAATATATTTTGTACACTTTAAAAAGTTATATACTTTTATTTTTATTGAAGGTTGATTCAAATGCGATAAATATAATTGCGGTTGGTATTATTAAATTTATCTTACGCAAACAACAAACTAGTATTTTGTAGTAATACAATATTACACCACAGGACGCGTTGAATATTCAATTAATGAATGTGACTCAGTTATAGGATACTATCCGTCCCCGTAACGGTTTGTACAAAATATGTATTTCGCAAGAGAGATCGCCTAAGTATTCGGGCAAACAGATTATGTTATGTAAACAGTGAAAAGCAAAATGCTCTCGAAGCGTTTCTGACATAACCGAGGTTCAAGGGAAACCGCCCCAAGTCTATAGGGATACTCGAAAAACAAATTTTCCTTCTTCTGTAAATAGCTTATTTAATGGTAAGATTTATAAAGTTTTATAAAACCCAAATATTTATTTATACCTTTTTTTATCTATGTAACATAATACATATTGCCAAAAGATAACATTAGCTGACTATTTAAGTATGTATAAATATTGAAATATTAACACCTAAAAATTACCTCAATACCTTATTTTTATTTTCGTATTTTAAATTACTTAATTATTTTTGTTAACATTTTTCATGCTTTTAATACGCAAAATTTATTTACTTTGAAATTGTTACATGTGTATTGTTCTATATTGTAACCAATTAATTATAATAACTATTGATGCTATTAAAAAAAATCGTTTGTATAAAGAAATGAGAAAGAAACCAATATAATTCGGTGTAATATAATCAATTAATATTATTATTAAATAATTGAGCGAATTTCAACTCTAAATCACATTTTATTTACTTCACATGTGACTTGTATAATATTATAAATTATCAATCGGATATGTATATTGTAAAGAAATATCGAATTAAATATTCCAAATTATTTATATAAAAAAAGAACTCTATTAGCAAAACAATTACGTATGCAAATGAATTTAATTTACTCAGTTAAAAGAATTTCAAGACCCAAATTTGCAGTTGATTTTTGTTTAAGCAGTGACAGAAATGATTTTATCCAAACTGATCAAATGATATAATATAGTAATAACTCATTTATAATATTAAAATCAAACCAAACAAAGATTCTTAAATAACAAACGCGAATGATATTAACTATTATCTCATCGTACAACGCGTACACCTGACTAATATACACACATACTTCTTTGAACATAGAATTGACTACAATTTTATTATATATTATCGTTAATCATAAATGATTTATTCTTCTCAGAGCCATAATATTATAATACTATAATTTTGGAGCTTAACTCACAAACAAAAATTGTGACATATAAATTAGTGCCGATATTTAATAGTTTTTATTTTCCTATTTAATTTATTGTTATTAGAGATTAAAAACCTGTAAATATTGGGAATAAAAATAATGAAATATTTGATGATAAGTTATTATTACTTCTACCTGTATAAATAGTATTTATATTGAGAGAGAGAGAGAGCTTAAACACCTCAGTTTTTTTCAGTCTTCTGTTTATAATCGTACTTAATGTAATATGACATTAATTCGTTTAAAGAATTATTTAAAACGAACAATACGACATAATTTAAACAAAATTACTTACATTGAGATGACTTGGAATTATAATAATAATTAAATTAGAATATGAAGATAAACAAGCCGTAGTGAAAATATCATTGTCACTGATAACTTTATTCTACTGCAAGAACTTCATTCATTACTCTTATTCTTATTATGTGTTGAGTATATCAGCTCTACTTTGCATATTGGTGTTGTTGTATGTAATGTGATTTTTTAAAATTCTTCTTTCGTACACCATGCTTTTATCCTAAAGTGGAGCATATAGATATATCTACGCACTGTGAAAATATCCTCTCCGTAAGTGGAGAATAAAGATTTCCGCAATGTGAAGACGTATCGACAGATTATTTTTCACGAGAATTGTCAGACAATTTCTCAAAACAATGGATATCCATTTCTGTATTTTTGGATTTAAAAAATCTGACAGATCTAGGGATCAAACCTGCATTCCGCAGATGCTACGCTGGCAAGCTTACCGCTACGCTACATATATATCCCATATACACGTTTTGCTAATTGAGAACTATCTTCTTCCACTACATTGTAAACTCATTTGATAAGTTTTATAATATTATATTTAATCGTACATAAATTTTATTTTGTGGAGCTTTCCAGTATGATATTTTGAATTCCCCATTTTCTAAATGTATTCCATGAATCACCTGCAATTTTATGTGTCTAGTATTCCAACTCGTGGTCAATCATACTATAATAGTGGTTTATATAAAATAGCATAATATGTATAACATAACTAGTTATTCATTAATTTAGGAATTAATTTAATTTCAACAGTTATATAATGTTTTTATTTGCAAGTTATTTCAGGGTATTCCTATGATTTCGGTTCTTACTCATCTCATGTCGTGTTGTTTATCATATTTTATAGAATTTAGTAATATTAGGGTTTCGTTCTGACGTAAATAGATGAGTAAATGGAATCGTTGAGTCTACAAGAGAGATGTTGCCTTGTCACCAACCACCTAATCCTTAACTCGATTCTATTGTGGTACGGTAACTTACGTTAATTCTTTTTCTCACAATAATTATATTATGAGACAATATTAATGTATTCCACAAGTACTATGATCAAACGATTTGTTCTGCTTTGAGATTGTCGTACTATACCATTTTATGAGATACTTCAAGTACTACTAAAAGAGCTTTTAGTTTACTGTATAGTTTTTACTCTAAAAAAATTTGACCTAAAATATTTACATTAATTACAAATCAAAAATATTAACTTATTTAAATTATAAACATTTTCTTATGTAACAAACATGTATTAATTAAAGTTTGGCATCCGTACTTCGTTGACAAAAATACGGCTTGTATCCAAAAGCTCCAGCATTTTAAAAAATCCAATAATATAGAACTGGATTTTTAATTAATTGAGCAATTTTCTGATAGCCAATATTGTAATGAAACAATTTTAGACAGTATGATTATCGATATACTCAATTTTTAGAATAGTCAAGTTATTTTAAATAGACAATTTAGATCTTTCTAAATTATCTCATAAAATTTCTCACATTCTATGATTACAATAATTAACGACACTCTCATATCAAATTATTTTATATAAATAAATTATTTTTATATTGTCAAGTATTTTTAATGTTTAAAAAACGAAACGATGTATACATGTATTCTGAAATTATTAAAAACTGTTTTTAAAATATAATCAAAATGGCCATATGGTTAGCTTATTAATACTGTGCAATAGAAAATACAATCACATGTATATTTATTTATCCGTCTTAGGAACATTTCTTCTAAGCGCGGTAATCGGTAGTGGAGTGAAAATTGTAAGTTATTTTGGTTAGTATTATTAGGTGAATTTGTTTCAACTTTAAACATATTAGACTAAAAATATTGTGTAAAAGGAAGCATTGAATTGATTTGAATGAATAAAACTAATTAAAATAAGCGATAAGTTGAATCTATACCGGGCAAAGTCGAGTAATAAAGCTATTAATATAAATGTGTATACAATACAAAGATAGATCTAATATATGTATATTTTATAATAAAGTGTTTTTTTCAAGTGGGCTTTGGCGTGTATTGATAAAAAAAGAAACAAATAATTGAAATAAAACGAAATAAATTGGATTTTAATTATGGGTTAAAAATGTCCTCTGTAAAGTATCAAGTTTAAAAAGGTTTTAGTATTATTATTATTAATGTTAGTAGGTTTAGTGTTCCATCAGTCCTTTTGCAAAAGCGGCTTTTAAGAGATGAATTTATTTTTAATAAAAGCTTTGTGAACATTAAAAGATTAGAATTTTATAAAACATGCTTAAGTGTTTTCTTTAAAGTTGTTAAGTATTTCAGCGAATTAATTTTGCGAGAAGAAACTATTATAAAATTCATCCCTTTCATTTACTGATCCGATTTATTTATGTGTACAATATAGATGCCTTATTTCGATTTAAGTACTTCAAAATAGCTATTCAAATATCATTTCAAAAGTAAGGGAGCTTTTTAAAAGCTTTGAGACTGTCTTTTATTAGCTTTCATTTTATACTTTGAAGGTTATCAGAGGTTTGATGGAAACGTCGTGACTAGTATTTCGAGATTTTGCAAATTTGTTATTTATTAATAATCTTCTATCCCGATTATTAAATGCTTCTAAAATTAGAGAAATCTAAACGCTGCAAAAAAAAACCTCTATAGAAATAAAGTATATATAAATCTCTACAGTGTGAGGATTTATTTTTTGAAACCTATCAAGTTAGCCAATTTTTGCAATCTATTCCCATACAGAGGCTGTCAGAATAAAACGCGCTACTTCCAGCTCTGAAATGCAGAAGCTAACCTCTTGGCCACCACAAGGAATGGAATCCGGTGGCATAGTCAAGAAAGTGTTGAGAGGTATGTGCAGTGAGCACGACACGAAACATCTATAGGACTATTTCAGAGGCTTTTGAAAGATGCGTTCGGTTAGAATCATTGCTGATAAAAACTGGGAAGAAGATCGATAATTTATTGATGATACCATGACTTCAAAGTGCCATCGTCAGCAAAGAATCTTATTGGGCATGCAAAGTACAAAATATGTTGGTTACTGACTGTAAAGATTAAATTAGACATTATGAGTCTTCATTTACCATTATACAGATATGAATCGATACAATTTTTTATTTATTTAAATTTAATAATCAATATCTTACTTTTTTTTTCTACAGTTATGACATTTAAAGTTAACTGAAAAATTAAATGAAGATTATTTTTATTATTAGAGTTATTTTTTACGCGTTGTCCTTTAACTCACTCTGAAATTTTATACTTTTAAATAGCATTCACATAGTCGTTTATAAAACTTAATTTATTGAAAAAGTTAACATCTAAAATACTATAAATATTAAAAGATAAAAAAAAACGCGAATATGTCGCCATTATAAACATATTTTATGAATATTTAAGTGAAAATCCCCACTAAATCAACCGTAATACAAACTTTATGTAGACGGGAGGTGTAATGCAAATTCACAAAAAAATATGACACAACAGTGTGACTTATGGAGATACGAATTCGTCTGCTTAGACTCAAGGTTAAGAAGTTTTTTCAGAACTCAGGCTGAGATATTTCAAATAAATCAGTTTCAGCTCTGAACTTAAACACTTTTAAACTATTTCAACAACGTTTATAAATTACTAAAATATATACCTAAATGTTTCTATGTCAATATTGTGGCTTAATTTTAGATAAATGCGTGTGGATTGCTCTTAATTTTATAGTTTTTTTTTATTCCATAAATTACACATTTCCAAAAGTGATTTACAAGAATAATTGCTTCTAAGCTACACATTTTGTGACCTTTTTTAATTCGTTCAATAATGATCTATTTTAGCAACTTTGTGCTAACATTAAATAACCAAAATCTCACAAGTAATTAAAAACCACAAAATTGACTGCATTGAATAAATTGGTGTCAAAATAAATTTCAGTTTACTAAAATTACCACTTAACAAGCAGTTCTTATAGTCTTGAATACTATATGAATATTACACAAATCATATTCTTAATATGCTTTTAATTTAAAATTAGCTTTTATAGTAAATGTTTATTTGTACGAAGTGCAAATTATTTTTAATAAGAATTGCTCGTCAGGCAATTTTTCAACTCAACCCAATAAGCGTCCAGTCCTGCATGTTCAATTTTTTTATAAATCCCGCAGACGTGGAAATTGAACCCGTATTTCCAAGATATGTCCAATGGATGAAGATTAAGATATGTAACATAAAATTCTATAAGTGTTCTATTATTTTCTCCGTTACCTGAAAAGTGACTGCACTCCATTCTGTGCCATAACTTGTAAAATCCGATTCTACAGTGCCTAAGAACTATAAAATATATATTTAAAAGGTGCAGATCTGGATGCTTAATATATTGATCAACTGACTAATGAAAGATTTTCGTAAAAAGACTTTCTGGAGACTCATATTCTCCATATATCTAGAGTGACCAGACATATGGCCAGATATGACCAGATCTATATTTTCCAATTTTGGAGAAACTTATATTTAAAGCGGAATACTCGTGTTATCATATTTTCTACTTAATCTCGGTTTTATATTAATTATTTATTTTTACTTTGTATTAATTAAATAATGATGTCAGAGATTACCAGAAGATGAAATGAAATACATACACGTTTTATCAAACGATGTATTGTATAATACATTACAAACCCCAATCCTTTTAATATAAATAGCTTGATATATCATTAATATTACTCTGTAATCTCGTAGTTAATGTTAAGTACCAGAGCTGAAACTGCTACATGCTCAAAAGGTCGTCACTGAATTATTGACCTTGTACTAAAACAGAGACGCCGATTCGTCGCTACCAAAACATATAAGTATATCAGTAAAGTCTCGTCTCTCTACGCCCAAAGACATATGGTCTTAAGATATATGAAGGGTCTAGGTACGTACACTTAAGAGAATGTCACCTGAACAAATTGCTTGATTCATCCGGTCATTTATCACCAATGAGCACTCACTGTAGAGCAGACAGTTTTTATTCTATTATTTACGTCATAATTTATTACTCTGTTACCGGATATTGCCGTGTGGTAAACCTGACAGGTAATATAAGATTGGCTAGATCTATTTTCTTGCTGTGACGTATCTAAACAATACATTTAATAACCATTGTGTATAAAGTAATTTTGGCAACATTCGTTTTCCGTTTATCTTAAGTTATTACGAGTTCTTAATGTACTATATTAATAAACGACAAATTCGACAGAGATATACAAATAAAAGTATTGAAAAAAGTTTGATACAAATTCTTTTATTTTTCTTTTTTATCCTTTTTATAAAAACATCAAACTCAGATATTATGAAGGAACAACGCATCTTATTGAAACAGCTGTTTCTCACTATAGCCAAGTGTTATCAACATCCTGTATTTTTTTGGATACTATTTTATTTTGTAGTGAAATTTTCTCATAACCTATTGCAAAATAACTATCGACAATATCGACACTGATAAAGAAATAAAATAAAATGTTTCGTATCTCTCAATATTTTTCATGACACATTTCTAAATTAATTCGTAAATAAATTATATTAGTTCATAAATTAGAATATACTTTACAAATATATGGATTGCAATGTGCGTTTTGTGAATCAATTAGCTAAAAAAATATACTCGCAGAAAACACGACTACTGATGTCAATATTTACAGATCCATAAATTCAAAATTTGCAGTATACAATAGAAATAATAATTCATACCTAAATTATTGCTCAAATAAAAACGTTGTATAATATAAAAATAGTTGAGTATTATAATACATATTTTTTTTCGTAATTCATCATCATATTTTTTCTTTCTGTGATCCTCTGAAATAATATTTCCATTAAAATTATGCCGCGTATATTCACACTGAATAAAATAAAACTTCCACTTCCAAGTGACATAAGCTTATGGAATATATTAACAGGTAATTCTTCAATTATTTTTCCTGTCTGTTGGATTTACAGCGCGGGATTTATTTCACAGATTTTCTCTAGTGAGACGAATAGCTGTGCTTTCCCGTATAAAATAGCCTTGGATGAATGTTTTTGTCTGATAAATTATTGCTATTATATGTTCGTGGTGCTAAAAAGTACAGTGGCACTTTGATATACGTCCATTTTGGAATAGATTAAACTTAGACTACGTCCTGCTTGGACGCAAAAAAATTTATTTGGGATACGTTCTTAATTTTTTCCAGATCTTCGAATTATTCCCATGATTAATAAAAAGAAAATAATTAATCCGTCCTTATGAAAAACTCTTATTTTTCTGACATATTATTATATATTTTGATATATATTAATAATTTATAAGTAATGTAAAAACGTATTTTTACGAGTATTTATTTTTAGAAAATTTCTCAACCTATAAACCATCTATTTCGGCATTTTTTTAAAATCCGGTAGATGTGAAGATCCAATTCAAGATCTTAGACTCCTAGGCGTGCACGATGACCTCTTAGCTACTAGGGAGACAATTATTTACATTTCACACTTTACTTTTAAAATTTAAAATAAGTTTAAATATTTTGAATAAGTTAAAAGCATAAAGAAAATTCCCGTCTTAAAGTTTCCTAAATTCAATATCAATATAACTACCAAAATAATATATTATAAAACCAAACATATGTTCTATATTCAATTTTAAATTTCAGGAAAAATAAAAATAAGGCGTTGAATTGCAAAAAGCACCGTGGAGGCTTACGGATTAAGCATCCAAAGTGCTTTTTGCAACTCGGCGATTCGAATAATTAAATTATTAAATTAATACTATGGTAATATACAAGTATCCTACTGCCAAATGTAATATACATCTGTATCATAAAACAACTTGGTCATCCTGAAAAGATTTAAGTCTAAAACAAAATGTTCAAAAGATTTATAGTCTAAAAGCAATTCTCAATATATTTATAGTTACTAAATACATACTCAAGGTTTCCTCTTGCTGTTTATATAAACAGAGTAATCAACTCCAACCTATATAGCGTCATATTAAGTAAAAACTATGTCTTCTGTGTAATTTCTTATAATGATATTGTGTTTTTACTTAGTTCGGTTGTATGGCTATTAGCGTAACACTATTTAAATTATTTTTGTTAAAATTCTTGATAAGACCAAGAAGTCGATTCTTGTCTGGATGTCTCATCATGTGGTCAGAGTTTTTCAACGTTCGTATTTTTTCTTTGTCTTTTTTATCCATTCTATTACTTCTTTTGTAATTTATCATTTTACCCAATACAAAGCATGCGGTTGTATGGCCACATTTGAAAAGCTTCTCGCTGTTCGCTGAGTATCTACCCCTACATTTCTTTCAATAGGCCTTAAAGTATGACACATAACATCTTACCACTCTCGTTCTGATTTCTAGGCTTAGTTAGGTGATGGCAGTTTTATTGTAAAGTCTTTTAAATTCGACAGTCTATTTTGATAATATATAATAACGTAATATAAAGTATTCGGTTTTTATTGAAAATTGAGTTATGTTAGAGAAAATTGATTGAACATATACACTTGAGCTTTGAGAACAGATGCCTATGGCAGATTCCTGGTATGCACTAGAATGGCTTTGTTGGTAACTAAGAGATAAGAAAACGAACTATGCAGGCATTAATTACTGACAAAGTAAAGCTACGACGCTAGACCTGGCTTGGCCACATTATGCGGATACCTCAAGAGATTCTTAACCTGTCTTTTATTTTAATTCAATCGGTTTTTGGCATCTTAGAGGGCTGATATATGCTATCTGTAGAATGTATTCGATAGAATTAAATATAATTCTTGAAGAAGGAAATGTGGTGCCCATATGTTCCAATTAAGGAGCGGGTATGGAAGAAGAAGAAGATACATCTGCATATATTTGGAAGTCAGTTTTTTATAAATTAAATATACGAGTCAATTACGTATAGATAAATAATCTAAAAAAATCTAAGCCAAGACTTTATGCCATTTAAAAATTTATCAACGCTAAAATATACTTGTATAGTAAACTAATAATAAAACGTTACAAAATGTACAAAAGACTAGTATGTTCACGTTCATAGGATATAAAAATATTTTTACATTATTAAATATTGATTAAAAACAGACACATCTTAAATTAAGACAAGTTGGAAAATACAAAATTGTATAAGAACAAAATTAGTGAGAAACGACATTTCGTGCACACCTGTCATTTCTGAATGACCTTGACATGAATATTATCAACGGTTGCTCTTTTGTTTTACAGAGAAACATATTTCTGAAAAATAAGTTGATATTTTTGACAATACGTAATTGCAGTACTGCGTGTACGTATCTAATAAGACTGCGGTAACGTAATGTGTGATGAATAGAAAACGAAGTAAGTAATAGTTATTTATAAAGAATGTCATAATCGAGTTATATAGGCTATTAATTGAAACCAAGAACTTAACTTTATGGGTAAATTATACGTTGATAGTATTAAGTGTTGAATAAAAATCTGATTATTGTTTTACTTCACCTGTCTAAGATGGTGTGTGGAATTTGGCGGGGGGCGACATCTCGCGGCCGCTCTTCTAGCTAATCTTGCGAGCAGTCCTCCTGCAGCTGCTAACCACAGAAGAAGAAGAGGCGCTCCGATTAAGGCGTACAGCATTCCTGCCGCCTTGCCTATTGCTGTCCTAGGTGCTGCACTTCCCCAACCTGTAACAAATCAAACACATGACCCGGTAAGATATAAATTGCTTGGTTTTTGTACTATGTTAATTACAATTAGTTAACACAATAAATAAATCACACCAGTGAGAATGAATAACGATTAAAAACAAAGTAAGATAAGTTTCAGAATATTTAAGTATTCATAACTAGATAAATTTAATCTTATAAACTTGAAACATCGTTTTTAATTTGCTTTTATTTATATATATAGATAAAATCGGTTTAATGGCTGTATGTTTTTTATGAAGCCAAAAGCCTCTTTTAATACTTCAATCTTTTAAATATTATTTAAATGATAAGATTTATTATTTTTATATTATTAAACAATATTTAAGTATGGAATCAAGACAAGATATGTTAAACATGGGATATGGTTTTATCAAATGCCTTATTTTCAAACAAATTTGTTTACTATTGAAAAAAATGTTTTATAGCGGAATTATTTTGAAAATGTGTTATCTTATTATTGAATCTTATAAATTAAAATCACCATACATACTCAATAGCACATATTCATACAGTGATTATATTTGTAACAGATGATTGTTAGGTATAACTAATAAAAAAAACATAATTATATTCATGTTTGTCTCCCCGGTAGCGTGGTTGGTAGGGTAGCGCCTAGCGATCCGAGGAGTGCGGGTTCGACTCCCCATATGTTGGATTTTAAAAATTCGAAAATGCAGAACTGGATGCTTATTGGGTTGAGTAATTGTCTGACAAACAATTCTC
>JAGVSQ010001191.1:0-30896 GCA_022683975.1 Rhyacophila evoluta | reverse complement strand
TTAAAATCAATTTCCATCAAGCACCATCAGTCGAAAATATTAATTATTTATTTTATTTCAAAATCAGATTTCAACAGGAAGGAAGTGGGTATTTATATTTAGTATTTTTTGTTCAAAATCGACTTACGTAGAGCACTCTAGGTTGCTACCAGCTTACTATTTGCATTAAAATAAAATACCTGCTTCCTTGTATGCAAAGATATTCATTCATTACTTAATACTTATTCTGAGCTTCGATAGAAAACGTAGATAAATATCTCTGTTAATAACGCAAGAAGTCTGCGATTGATTCCACAAACGGAACGCGAAGGTTTGCAGCCGACGTCCGCCAAATTGCGAGGTGACAAATCGTTACACAAGGTCACACTTAATAGACTGGCATGTCCTCATCATAATTCACCAATTATCATGCAATCATCAGGATTAGTACGTATTATTATTATGCATTAATCGCTGTCATTAGTATTTTAATAATCCTTTTTTGTGCTGGCGGAATGTATACGTGACTTGCTCAAAGCTTATATATATATATATATATTATTTGGCAACTACGATCGGTTAATTATTAATGTAATCAAACTTTCGATTTGAAAAGTCCCGCACCATGTCGAGATTTTTTTAAATGTGTGTTTTATTTCTCTGAATACTTGTCTCCCGGTAGCGCAAAGGTTAGTGTGCGCGCCTCCAAGGAACGCGGGCTTAATTTCCATATCTTCTGGATATAAAAATCTGAAAATGCTGTACTGGATACCAATTCTCGTGAAAAATAATCTGTCAAGACATGTCTTCAAATTATGGAGATTTATATACTCCGCTTTCGGAGCGGAAATCTTAACACTGTGCTTATCCATATGCTCAGCTAAAAATGCTAAAAAACGATTTATCGTCTTTCGCGATAAAAGACGATAATGCTGGCTATCTTTTTTTCAATATTAAATTTAAAAATAAACGATGTTTTTTATCAGAAATATGTATAAATTCTTCCATATGCCGTTGGGATTTTATTATAATAAACATTATGTAAAGTGTTAAAAAAGTAGGATAAAATTTATTGTAGCCAGATGTATGTATGATACGTGTTGTCAACGTACGGCTACCGACATACCACTCACAAAAATTACACTTTAAAATAAAATTGAAAAATTGTTTAAAATTGCACAAGTATATCCTTTTTTGTGGGTTTTTGTGCTAGTTAAATTCCAAACTCAGTTATTAATATAACTTAGTATAAAATAAATGTCACTATTATATATTGGTAACATAGCCTTAAACCAATACGTATATCCACATATAATATTACTATTAAGTAAGCGATGAACAAAGTGGTAGATAGATACAGGCGTGCGCTACAAGTAAATGGGTCATGGTCTACACCAGAAATTGGTCGACGCGACGAGAAATGTTGCGGTGCAGTGCTTTTGCGAACAGGCGTCGACCATGAGACATACTTATACCGTGCATTATGAAACATACTGTCTATCGAAGTACATATTAATATATTATTTAGGTCGTCTTGCATATAATGTTATTTTATCATATTGAAATATATATTATACTGGATTCATAATGTGTAGTGTTGTTTATCCACCAATAAACCTCGGGGTCAAGATTTTGTTCATCTTCTGTAACTGAATAAAAAATATCTCCCCGGTAGTGTAGAGGTAAGCGTGCGCGCCTAGCGATCCGGGGAATACGGGCTCGATTCCCACATCTGCCGGATTTTTTACAATTCAAAAATGCAGGACTGGATTGCCCATTGGGGTTGAAAAATTGTCTGACATATAAATATCGTAAAAATAATCTGTCAAGACGTCTTCGCATTACGGAGATATATATTCCACTTTCAGAATAAATATCTTCAAACTGTGTAGATCCGTATGCTCCACTTTGGGAGCGAACATGGAATTAGAAGAAGAAGAATAAAATAAGTTAATAAGGGGTATGAAGCCTCATGAACTATCGTGAAAAATCATCTGACAGGATATTCACATTGTCGAGATTCATTTGCTGAGCTTTCTCCACAATTTATGCTAGGTTACCTTCATAATCAGTCGGGATAGCGTTTCTTAATCTTTTTGAGTCTCGATCAGTTTAGGGCAGTGGCCTTCAAATTGTGTTCCGCGGAACCCCGGGGTTCTGTTGGACCTCTCTGGGGGTTCTGCGAGTTAAAATAAAAATAAATGCAGAATATGAAATGCGACTGCGGTTAATATCAATAGAACTAGACATTGACAAATTGTGTAAAAAAAACGAGCACCACACCCCAGTCACTAAATATAATGCAAGGATAGGAGACAACTGTGGAACGAGTTGATGCTACTAATGAGTAAATTGCATTAATTTTATGTTAATTTTTTTAAACAAAAAATACAATAATTTTCTTCAATTATCTTTAAATAAAGTAACTATAACACCTTGATCTATAATACTTTTGATATTATTTAAAAATATATTTTTCTAATGATGGGATGGGTATTCCCAAAAAAAACTTATAATTTTCCGTGAGTCAACAAAGTTTGAAGGCTACTGGTTTGGGGTAATAGTATTCGTTTCGCAACCCAGGACAGTATTAATAAAATAACACTCACAAACCAAAAATTATTTTATTTTATTAATACGAACGTATTGGTGAAATATGAAATATTATTAATGTGTACAATTGGTTCATCAGTGCATCAAATCGTGATATTATGTTATCTCAAACATATTTCGCGACCCATAGGTTAAGAAACGCTGAGTTATTTCATCCTGTGACGTACATATATATAATAATTATTATTGGGTTCATAATCTTGCTTATCAACTAACCCTCTTGCATCAGTGTCAAGATTGTATGCGAGCACGAGGGGTTCATACTCCGTAAGAAAATAAAAATCAAGATTAAAAGACTGAAACTCCATCAATTATCGGAAAAAAACAATCTGCCAATATATTCACGTCGCTAAAATACATTTGCTGCATTTTCCACGTGGTATATTAGGTTATCTTCATACATATTCACATGGGATTTGTTAGGGCAGTAATTATAATGTGTGTTGTACATAGTTGTAAATGGTTCTAATTAATAATAACCCCCAGGGCACAAACTCTAGTCAATAACCCCTCGGACTATTAATCATTTACCACGTTTAAATTACCCTCCGCATTAAAGTAAAAACGCTAAAATTGCATTAAATAATATAAACTGTCTGTTATATATAAATAGTCTTTCATACATCAAAAATAAATGATACTAGTTAAAAAACATAATAAATTAAACTATCCAATTTTATAACTACAGTATGAAGTTATATATCTTTAATAATATACTTCTTATCATATATTCTTTGCCATGTTCGTTCCGAAAGAAAAGCATATGAGTCTACACAGTGTGAAGATGTCCGTTCCGAAAGTGTAGGTTTGGATCTCCGTAATCTGTAGATATTTCTTATCGGATTATTTTTCACGAAAATTGGTCATCAGACGATTGTTCAACCCAATCGGAATCCAGTCCTGCATTTTCGTTTTAAAAACATAACAGCATACATGGGAATCAAACCTGTCACGAAGCGTACAAGCTAACTTCTCGGGTACTGGGAAGACCAACTTAACATCATAATGTTTCAAATTGGAGGCTGTTTTCGGGAGATTTTTTTCACGTAGAGAATCTCTTTTAGGTGAGTTACTGATGAGAGATTAGTATCCATGAGTTAATCTTTCTGCTACCCTAGATAGCAGCGAATTATAACTATTAATAATAATATAACAATTTATATTCAAATTCAATAGAAATACGCGGAGAAAAATCTATAACACAAATTCCGCGGCATGTTATGATGAATAAATATAATATATAACACCGTATGACATTAACAAAAATAGCTTATTTGACAAGGCCGAATTTAAAACAGTGGACATAACATTTAAAACATTAGCGTTGTCCTTTCGACAAGCCAGTTTATTTTTTAAAGCCTTATTTTAAAAAAGTCCTTCGCCTTTAAAAGGTTGTCTCTAATTCTCTCACAAGTCGCAACAAATTATAGCGGCCCCATTTCGTATTATTATTGTCTCTGATGACGTTAATATGACGTTGACAGTATGGTGTTGTTTTGGTATTGTGTGAAATAAAATTAAGAAAAATGTTGCCATTATTCCACACGAAGACACCCCATGTCGGATTTTACCAACGCCCAATAATCGCAGTACTAAGAAAGTCTTTCTTTTCGATTGCTTAACGATAATAGATTTTGACGTATTTATTTATGCGTAATATAAAATGAAATGTGTGCGGGCGTATATAATATAATTACTAATGATATTCTGTGTTAAATATCCAATAACTATTGAAAATATACAAGGTATAATCAAAAAACTACGGGTCTTATAAATCTTTATTTATTTATTAATATTGTCACCTTTGTCTCATATCAGATAAATGACACGCATGGCAGCATCAATTTCAATCTTCGAACAATTTCTGGGAAAAAATCAGTATGGCGTATATGTAACATTTATATTAATAACTCGAATTTAGATCGTCGATACCAGTGCCACGCTGTGGATTATATTTGAACCACCTGTTTATAAACAATTACTGATTCATAACTAGCACATTTTAATGTTCTAGCCATTTTCAAAGTATTTTTTAAAAATACATGCTTAATATTTTTGTAGTATACTTGTATTTATTATGAATATATCACTGGACGTAGACAATTTATTTAATTTTCCTTATAAAAAAACGCCCTTGTAAGGCGGACAATCCCGGCATTAAAACAGTGCGACCCTGGTCAAAACACGTCTAATAAAATCACGATTTATCCGAAATTCGTCTCCCAAGGTAGACACTGGCGCTTAATTGTGTAGTTATTATTTATTACTGGCACTGATTATTGATTTTATGACACTAATTTCTCTGTAATCAGTTGTATAAATGGGCAACAATCTTGTGTCCATTTGTTGTGTGCGCAGTTGTTTACGCACATTTGTCTGGTTTTCCAAAAATATGCAATGCAAAAACATCGCCTTTTAAATAATTTTTGACACACTTGTTCATATACAACTTGCCAACGCAAAATATCTACCGTACCTCATACCTAACTTGATTTGGGGAATGTGAGATTTGGGTGAGTTTATTTCAAACTTACATATGAAAGTTTACCAGTTTTAAATAATTTAGAATTTAAAATCAATTTCCATCAAGCACCATCAGTCAAAAATATTAATTACTCACATAATTGTTCTTAGTTGGTACAGGACAACATATCGCTTGCTGTGGATTAGACTTCTATGTCCACTATTTAGGTATTTTGAACTAACAATGAGCAATGAACGAAAGAGTATATTTTTCTCTACTATTTTCACTTAAAAAACTTCAATATTTTCATGTCCATATGATACAGAATAATCTATAATTCATCTGTTGATATTTTAAATTGATATTTAACTAATACATTGTTCTCTTCTGTTTTCAGGTAAGCTCCTTCATAATAAGTTATTTCAAACACGATGGATCCTTCCTATATCTTCAGAAATTCGATTTCGCCATGTCATGTGAGTGAATACATTACGAATGATATTGAATTCTGATTTTATATCGGCATATCGCAAACCACTAAGTGTATAAAAACTTGTTCACATTTACGAATCGTGACCTCTAATCCACGCACATACATTAAAACGTCGTATTAGTATTACGTTGTCGATATCTAAAATCTTGGCTGTTTTTATAAATCTTTTTTTAAATAATATTTATTATATTATGCAATTGCAAAGACAAAAAAGATTTTTTGTCTCTTAAGTTTTTAGAATTTCGTTTTTGAATAATGAAGATTTTAACATTTTATAAATGTACTGGACAGTACAGATTTACATATTACTTCGTAGCTACAGGGGCTACTCCTGTCTGTCTCTCCGGTAGTGTAGAGGTTAGCGTGCGCGCTTTGTAATCTGGGAAATACGGTTTCTATTCCCACATCTGTTGGATTTAAAAAAATAAAAACAAAAATACAGCACCAGATACCCATTGGATTGAGTTATTATCTGACAAACAATTCTCGTGAAAAATAATTTGTAAAGAAATGTCTTCACTTAGTGTAGATGCATGGTAACCAGTCAACTGCACGCATAACAGCTGCGCACATGACAAGTGTACACATAGACAACTGCACGCACGATAAGTGCTCATATGATATCTGCGCACACATTGGTAAATTATAAATCTGACTGTCCCATTACTATATTGTAAGACTTCAAAACTATTAAATACAACCATAATTATTCAATAATAATAGTCATTTGCAATTGAAATCACACAATACCTATCATTTCAAAACTGTTATTTTTGTTATAAGTGACTATGTATCATTGAAATAAAAATCTACCTATACTATAATTACGTAAATTAAGTATAAAATGTCTTAATATTATTTTCTATTTAAGTGTGAGCACTTCAATATGTGCACAGATGTCATGCGTGCAGTTGTCTATGCGGGCACTTGTCATGCATGCAGTTGTCATAGAACCTAGATGCATATGCTCGACTTTTGGAGCGAATATGGTATATAAAAACTGGGGCTACATTGTTAAAATCCAAATCATCTTTCTAGATTAGAGTTTAGTTAGAATATACGCAGAAAATAATTCTTCTTGGTCTTCCATATCCGGTTTATTAGTGAAACATATGATACCATATGGCGATTCTCAAAATCCCTGTCGCGCGGCTAGAACTCTCGCGGCATGCCTGCATTCTGTAGCTTCGCCAAAATATTATACAATTGCACCTACAAAACTATTATCGTATAGAGGTACAAATCGAAGTGATAAGATCATCTAGTTGTAGATGTAGTTGTTATCAGTAATAATTAAGCAGTTTTTAAGAACCATGACTTATGCCTAAGCCATGGCAGAACATAAGCAGAAAGCCACATTTCAATACTCTATTAATAGAGTCCATATTGATGTAGGAATTGATGTATTTAAATTACTTCGTTACTCTACAAATATATTAAAATTGAAGTCATCACTCGCCCACAATAGATAATTCATAGAAAGCAACGTTTTATTACCAACGTGACTTAAATGACAAATCAAAAGGCAGAGATTTATGAACAGATGAAATGAATATTACTTAAGTATGAGACAACGACACGTAATTTGTGAGGTGAGAGTTGTATATATTTTATTATCTCCATACTGTCTTGCATATCAAACTTGTGAAGTTAAAACTGTAAACCAATTAGTGTCTGTATGATGGTATATGAGACCCAACCAAACCACCTTATAGACTTGTCGTCACAGTGAAGAAGGGAGACCAAAACTTAAATGATTGGACTGCTTATAAAGACAGTATCCTTAAAGATGCTCAGGATTCGACTATGGAAGTCTACAATAGACAAACTGAAAAGGAGATGTTCATATCCAAAAGACGTCCAAAACCAATATTGAGTTGTTTTGCCAATCATAGATTAAATCATTTTTCTCATAGCAACAACGAGTCTATTATATATATACAGATTGTTCTGTAACTAAGAATTGGGGCATTGTATGATAAATAATATCATGATTGCGATAAGCAGTTAGTATATGTACATTATTCCTGGAATATAATTATAATATTTTGTAGCCATCAGACTTCTAATGACGTATGGTACTCGTCGTTTTTTGTTATTTTGAATAAATACACTTGTACCGCTACATTAATAATAAGAAGAATTATTAATATTTTCATAACGGTACTACATTATAATAATGTAAACGATGTGATGTATCAAAGTATAGAATATATAAATAGTGTTCTAATAAGCAATTATATAACAAACGAGCTGTATTCTACCCACAACACAATTAAAAATTTAAAGTTCAGTGGTAATAATAGATTGATACTTACGTTTTAAACTCTCTTGGATATTTTATGCTGGGTTCTAGGATAATTATGCCCTTCCAGAGGAAGTAGAACTTCCAGGTAGCACTCCTTTTTACCGTTCGACCTGGACCCATGATGCGCTGCCGTGGAAATTGAAAAACAAAACCAGTGAACAGAACCTCCATATTCGATCGAACTTGGCGAACTTTTTTCTGTCTTGGCTTTTCATCTATTGACTTCTAAAGTAGGGATATGCTGCATCGTGATAATAATCAGCAAACATCTCCAGTTTTTTTATTCTAAAGTGCAGAACTAACCTGCCAGTAGCCATGTCAATGCGGAGGACGATGGTGATATTTAACGAAATCGTCTCGGTTATTAATATCTTCGACCTAAGTAGGAGTGAGTTTAGATTAATGCTGTTATATACATTTTTAGATTAGGACCTGTCTAACTTTTTTGGTAGAGCTTCTTTATTTACTTTGTTATTTTTGAAATTCCCTTTATTTTTACTTTAATTTTCCGTTACCGTCACAATATCTACATCGCTATATATATAATATATATTGTTCGGTTACTGCCAAGACCTCCAATCTCATTTTTTATTAAACCCTGTTTTAACGCTATTTATTTACACATGATTGAAATTATTGTGTGACAATTGCTCGTAACTGTATTGATATGAATATTTGAGTAAATACCACACGATCGAGTTGATAAGAGTTTGCTAATAAATGGTATTAAAAAACGTAAAATTTTGAAATAGGAGGTCTTGGCAGGAAACGGTCGATATATTTAAATTTTATTTCAAATTACTTAAACTCTCTTTTATTACTATATGTCGTATTGTGAATGATTTAAACCAATAATTTGTAATATTTTTTTACAATTAAAATTAAATTAAAATAAATAGTGTCACAGCCGCGTTATCTATCAACACAACCAATTCAAAACATTATAACGGCGTAAGATTGAATGTCTCAAGTGCCATGTCTTACTTCAACTAAGCTTTTAAACCGTTGAAACTTTGCTACCGATTCAGTCCAGTGTACTAACCATCTAAAAAAATATCAATTAAATTTATAAAAGAGGCGGTATAAGTAGAGATGTACTGAACCTTATCGTTAAAACGTTTGTCGGCTAGTTCCCCTCTAAACAAGAAAAGTACTTACTTGTTAGGCGTCAGTTCACACAGTATACCGAAGTTAAGTAACTATTAAGGACACCACTCCGGCTTTTCGTTTATTTATTTTTTACCGTAAAACCGACAGTAATCAAATCATTTCAATGCATTAAAATCACAATAGTTTTCTCAAATATGGTAATGTTTAAGAGGTAATGCACCCAGAGTATGTAATCATGTCTTTTTTTTACGAACGTGACTTTGCAAAATATTTTGTTTTTTCGGTTTAATGTTGTTTAACGTCAGTGTTTTTTTTAAATATGCATAAATGTGTAAATAAATTTACTGCTAGCCGTATATTAAACAGTAGTAGTTAGTCGAACAATCTAATCTTAGCTCAATGTCTTATCGTTGAAAATACTTAATGAAATATTTGATAACTCTCAACCACTCTATTTTATACACACACTAAGTGTTTATTCGGGCAAAAACGAATCGAAGTTCTGATATTCAGAATACTGAATGCATTAGACTTTCAAATAGTAATTCTAATCCAATCTTTAACTTAACTAAACACTAATAAAATAGTCCAAGTCTAAATCCATCTAAAATCCAAATATCTGATCGCTTTAACTGTATATTTGTTTCGTTTGTGCATTCAGGCAATATACATACGAGTTTGTGTATATTTTTGCGATATGTAAAAAATACCGGTATTTAAAATACCATAACCGGTATTTTACCCCTGACAGTTCTGTATTGTAAGAGTGAGTATACACTTTACGTATTTAACTTTTCAAGTCAGTGCTTTTCAACAAGTTTAAAAGATTGCTCGGTACTTCGGTAAAACTAACTTTACGTTCTTAACAAGTTAACGTTAAACATGTTTCTTTTGTGTAAAACACCTTGAATTATAGAAGTGATTTGTATTTACGTTAAATACAACGCATTGAGATGATTTCATCCATTTCAAATCAATTATAGAGCGCTTACTGAATTTCTTTTACGCGAACTGTTTTCGCAAAATTAATTCATCTGAACGATTACTTGTCAAAAAATTATAAAAAGTTTTATTCAAATTTTCTTTCAACATTTTTTTTTTACATTGTAATTTTGCGTTTTTACTATAGGCAAACGTAATGTATCGCGCTGTCATATGAATGGGTTGGAAAAAACTTTTAATATCTTGTGACTTCTTACGGCATGAGAGATTATCTTTACATTAAATCTTATTCGGGATAACAATCTTAAACATACTATACAGCAGTCAAGATTTTGAGAAGCTTCTTATGGCACACATCGAAGAACGACTCACGTGTAATACGCCACGGTATATAAAAGAATAAGGAATGTAGAAATTAAGGAAAAACAACTCCAGCATTTCAATATCTTGTGCCAATCTAACATGATATATTGTGTATTTTATCAGATGATTTTTTTTCAATAAATCGAAGAAAATATATTATTATTTACTACACCGATCATCGTTTTTGTACTTTTATTTCCTGAAATCTAATATAAACCATATACTTATTGCGAACGATAAATATGTGTATATCTAAAGCAGTGGTATTCAAACGTTTTCCGAGACGCGATGCGCGCGGAATATTTAATTAGTATCCAGCTAGCCAGTCACCCCAGAAGTGATTCAGTCTTTTATCCGGCAGAGCAATAAATTCTTCCCCTTCCACACCAGGAAATTATTTCCTCTCCGGCCTTGGGAGGAAAATCCTCATGACGTCACTGCAGCGTCTAGACACGCACGTGTTGCGATGGGTGTTTAGAGTTATTTCTACGAAACATGAGATCCTGTCATCATCTTCTTTTGTCAACAATTTTGCTATAAATATGGACGCCTTATTTCTAGAATAATTGTATTGTATTAACTCGATTAGTAGTACTATACAAAATATTTATTATATTGTGAAATAGCTCCAGTAGATAATTAGTTTCTTGTCCGTCTCCAAGGGAAACGGGCTGACGATTAGAAGAAAGATGCAAGAAGTATGAGTGACTGCCACCAGGACGGTATAAGTATTTAGGGCAGAGATTATTGGAAGATGTTGCTTAAATATTAATCCAGTAAAATTACGGAACTATTCATAACTCTCCTCTTGTTAAAACTGTTTAATCGTGGAGCCCTAAATCCTATATCTTTCTGTCTGTTTTATTATATTTCTGAGATGGAGCCAAACTTCTTCGTTTCATGTGGCAGCGATCTACACTACATCCCATATTGTGGATAAAAAACGTAATGTACGTAATAAAATAATGGCTTTATCTTGTAGAATTTTATTCTTCCGTGACTGAATATAATACAAATTGACAGTTATTATACTTCCAACGTATATATCGTACAGTTTTCTGTATAAACTACATATTGGACTCTAATCTGATATCTCTATAATATACAGTATAATCTGATCAATTTATTAGATTTGTGTGATTAACATACTTGAAAGGTGCCTACAATATATTTTATTGAGGCTTTTAGTCGAGGGCGCTAAATTGAAATTTAGTATTTAGTCTAGAGTTTCACACTGTTATCAATAAACATTTTCTTTTCGATATCCACTAATAAATAGATCAATACTCTTTTATAATTATTTAGGATAGATCTATCTAACACTCTCGGTAGGCTCTCTTTCCTCTTATGTTTAACCCTCTCTTTACGTTTACTTACATTTTTACAATATTTAATGATTTCTATATATTTTTTTTACGACGTTTAATTTAAACTATTACATTTTTTTTGTATGCCCATGTTGTAAATACCTTAAACTTGTAATTTACAATGTTCTCAATATCGTCATCCCAAAGCAACAGTGAAACATCTTGAAAAAACTTGTCCTGAAATATTGGTACTTTTGGCTTGCATGAATTCTAGCACTATTCTATATGTATAAAAATAAAATAAAAAAATGAAATAATTTGAAAAAATATGGCGTTATTTTTCACACTAAGTAATAAAGATGTTAATATATCGAGCCGTTTTTGGCAAAAGATCGTAAGCGAATATTTAACGCTTTTCGTTTTTTTTTTATCAAATCAGTTGAAATAGATATCCGCATGGACTGGCAAATGATTGCAAGGAATGCAGCAGCCGAAATCATAATTTATGTATTTTTCATTTTATTGTATGATTTATGTTTTAAATTTCGTCGAAAAAATCAACGAAGCAAAATATTTTAAGCGTCATATTGTGCTTATTATATGCTTACGATTTTTTGCCGAAGACGGATCGATATAGCTGACAGGCTAGCGTGCGCGCGTCGGAATCGTAGATTGTGGGCTCGATTCCCACATATGCTTAATTTGAAATGTCCAAATATGCAGGACTGGTTGCCCATCGTCCAAATGGCTGACAACCAACTCTCGTGACAAATACCGGTCAAAAATTAGTCTTGACAATGCAGAGATCTATATACTCCATTTTCTGAAGCGATCGTCTTCACACTACTAGGTTAGCTTAGGTTAGGTTCTTCACACTGTTAGGAACCATATGCTCCGCTTTCGGAGCTGATATGGTGAATAAAGAAGAATAAATAAAATATTTCGCGTAATGGGCATTTAGTGTAGCTTACCAAACTTGTCCAAACAGTTACGTCTCTTTGTGGTTTGATCAAGGGTAAATAAAATATACGTTTGCACCGCGCAGAGTAATGTTAAATTTAAAATTTCGCACACAATTTAACGAGATAAAACCTGAATAATGTATCTTTCACGCTCCATTGAATTGATTATCAATAAAAAGAGTCCTCTGTCTTCATAATGTCGCACGTAAAAAAAATACGTATCACAGTGGCCAAAGTCGCGGCTCAATGGAACCGGTCCGGCGAGACCGCAAAAAATTGCAACTTTTTGACTCCGCGATTTATATACAGAGGCCCACGTAAGTATTCTCGCAGATGGGTAAATGAAAAGAAATATGTCGTAAAAGTCATGCAATAAAAGACATTTAAATATTTTGTATGTCGTTAAATGTAAAATTATTTATTTGATAAAAATTATAAAAATCGGAAAGTAATCTTTGAATAAAAAAAATCATCTCCCAATTTAATACGTATGATTTAAAACATCGTACTATTTTAACAATAAAAACTGGCATAAACATACTAACATTTATTACCCGGTTTTGTCTGTGATAGCTTCAAATTATTTTTGTTCATTACAAATTCATTTCAAAACTTGGCTACGTACAATTGTTTTAGGTTTTTTTTGTCCACCGGTGACGATGTTGAAAGTTGAAAGTTGAAAGTAAAACGGTTGATTTAGAAATGGCGACGAAAATTACATGTGAAATTTTCCCGTCGCCACTTTTCACCGTTTGGGAGGAAGACCTGTGACAGACAGACACACACATATACTGTACATTTTTTAACGCAAACCAAGGTGTACTATCGAAAGATAAGCGGTATTACGTTTTATAGTATTGTAATCTTTTCAAATTTGATAAAACTATTGGTATCATAATGCCATATCCGCTCACAATATGTATACTTATCTCAACAATGTGAAAATGACAACTCTAAAAATGGATTATATGAATCTCGACATTGTCAAGTCTTGTGTCCTATATTAAATTCAAGAGGGTTGATTTGTTCAACCCGTTTGGCATCCAGACCCGCATTTTTTATTAGCAGCTGTGGGAATCAAACCTGTAATATCTGGCTATGACTAACCTCTCGATTTCCGATATCATAGATACAAAAAAATATATATTTGCAATTTTTCTTTTCAATCACCAAGCCATGCGAGTACTTATGAGGGATACTGTATATATAATTTTTTTATTGTGTGCTTTGGATCGATTTTCTTAACAGACTCGTTTGAGATAATCCTTAATCGCGCCTGAGGCTGCACATTTGAACTCGTCTGAAATAAACGTGAATTATTACTGCGTTTTTACCATATGACCTGGTGAAGAATCCTTATATTGGCAAATGATTATAACACGGTTTTTGGTGGTGAATCAATCTGATCTACTGGAAATAAAAATAGTGGTAGACAGTGGCAACACTAAACTACTAAATACAATGTTTTTCTGATATTACTCTAGTTTAATATCGAGAACTTATACAAGTTTTGAGCATTTATTAGACCTAGTATTCAGAGGCTTAGTCCTAAACAAAATAAAATACTTGGAACGCATGTAATTTTAACATCCCCTTCTTTCTTTCATCGTATTAAAGAAAATATCTTTTAACGTTGTTCCAAATCCAAAAATCTGCGTAATAAACACTTAATATATACATAGTTGTAAAATGTGCTTGATATGTAAGTCCTGTGTCATAAAAGTGACAAGGCACACTGACCCTACTTTACCATGTATAGTATTATATATAGTCATAACATCGGCTGCCGAACGGATAGCTAGATACGCTCGTGAATCATTCGGTATTTTTGGGTATTTTAATTTTAATAATAATTTCTGTATCAAAGTTTCACGGTAATAATGATTTGAAAGTCGATCGGTTGCAGTTCACTATTAAGGTTTGAAGAGAAAAGCGTTAACTTTGTATTCTTTGCTGTTGAGTTTGAAGAATTTTCAACCGTCACATTTAATGAAATATGTTTTTAAATCTATCTATCTAAATAAATAAAAATGCAGATGTTCAAAATCTTAAATCTCCGAAAGTTCTTGACCGATTGCTTTGATATTTTGACACAACCTTGCATTCGAATACGCGCGTGTTTTTATATGCCTTCTATTATACAGATATCACACCTGTCATAGACAAAATTATTTTCTTTTTTTTTTCAATTTAACCATACTGAGCCACAGCAACGTGTAGCCAGGTACAGCTAGTATAATGATAATAAGAAAACAATAACGTAGAAGCAGGTATTAAGCCTTTAAAGAGTGAGTTTTTTTATGGTGCATTTCATTTTGGTACATGTCGGTTGGTATATATGATAATATCTTTTTCAAAACTGTCTTCAGAAGTATCTTATGGTCATTTAAACGATCTATGTTTTGATAAGAAATACAGTTCCCGCGGCATACGGTCGGACGCAGAATTACGTTCGTATTCATTAGGGCACGAACAGCGTTTGACGTGTTATAAGGTCCGTACTCCTTTATGGGTTAAATTTACTCAAATGTGACAAGTCTGCACGCAAATAGCGGGAAAACGTGTATTCCGAGCACGTAAAATCGGAACTCCACTGTGTATGAATCGTTTGTTTCTCAAATATACTGATTTTATCGTGACCATTCACCGTTGTAGAGACAGTAAGTTCATACAATCCAGCTTCTGTTACGAGACTGGCTAGTAATTCACTGAGTTCGTACGTAAGTGGGCAACAAACGGATTGCGAAATATAATTTTCTTTGTGAGATTTCATTCGGTCTGGTGAATATCGCTAAATTTACGTATGGCGACCGACTGGCGTACGATTCCTACGATATGCAGAACCAGTTATCGACCACATTGACAGTGAACATCAACCTGTTTTATCACTGCGTCATGGGACATCAAATTAAACATTATCACTTCTAGGTAGTAATAACGCGAAGATATATGCATGGAATGATAATTAATTTCTTGCGAAATCAAAAATTTCCACACTAAAATGCGTATAACTTCGATTTTATATTTATTTGTGAAATTGCCAAAACGATCGTTCTTTGTATTTTTGCCTGACATCACGCCGTTAAACAGTCAAAGCATTAAAAGAAATAAAACATCAAAATAATGTATGTTATCTATATGAAACATCTAAAGTTACAATGAAGAATCAAGTATGCCATTGATTTTAGAGTATATCGATTATAAAAAAACAGCTTTCAAGAACAATATTTTGTTTAACACGTTTACATACGGGCTTGTTGTATCGTATACATATTATGTGTAGTAATATTTCATTATTTTTATTTACCATCTTCCTTCTGAAAGTGGAGAATGGGGATCTACACAGTGTGAAGACATTCACTGCACAAGTGTACAGAATTATAATAAAACAAAAAATGGATTTTGCTACTTGTGTGGTTATACATCCCGGCCATATATATAATTAGTAATCTGTTTTTTATTCTCATTATTTTTCCTTTTTTTTTTAAATTGTAATATTCCCGATGAAAAAAAATATCTGGGAAATGTTACCCCCTGGAAATGATACAATTGATGAGTATACGTGAGCCACATTTTGATTATAACAGTATTAGAGACACCTTTCTCTCTTAATCGCATGCTCCAATAAAGGAATATACCGTTAACTCTCAAACAGCAAATACCGATTAGCTTAATGTTTTCCATCAAATACATTCTAAGAGTTGTAAGGCCTTCTCAGCGATTGGCACGATTCTGAGATTAACGCAGGCTTTGCTTTATCTAACAGTGGCCCCATTTTGTCACCACAATGAGAAGAAAGACAAGCCTTAAGTAAGCGACTGACCCACCCGATTTTATATTGTGGCATCATTTCTTTTTTGTTCTATGATTATTCTATTATGCTGTCGTATACAGTTGGTTGTCATGTCAATCAATGTAGGTTTTAGAAAGCTCCTTCTGGACATGTAAAAAAGTACACCAATCAAAGCTTTAAAAAAATAATTCTTCAATTATTTTTCATTAGGCTTGTGGGCGTTATCTCACAGTATACGCCCATTAATATTTAGAAGTTGTTACTTAAAACTGCAAATCGATTGGTGTGGTTAAAAGTTCGTATTGAACTTAAAGTAGCTCACCAATGAAAGCTTTAAACAAAATCTTTCTGCAATTATTTACGACTTATATGACGCATGGTCGTTATACCATGGTATAGGTCTATCAATATTTAGATGTTCTCACTCGTAATACAATGCATATCAATCATATAGTTGAAAGCTCATTCTGGATCCACAAAAGCACACTACCAAGCAATAAGAAATAATTTCCTTGATCATTAAATTCAAATCTAAAATATATGTGCGAAAATATTAAATAAATTTTACTAAAAAGATGTTAAAGTTTACTAAAGTAAACGAACTAGAATAAAAATCAGTGATTAAAATAACAGCATTAATAATTAATTATATGGTTTTTTATAAATCTAATCTTCTCAATAGAGTATATAGGCTTTAAATATTACGTAATAGTTACTTAACTCTCGCCTTACTGTTCAAAAACTACGTTGCTGGCTTCTGAGTGCCCGGTAAAAAATGTTTGTTTTAAATTCAAATTATACAAAATCTTCTTGATCAATTATTGTAATTAGCTATAAAAAATATTTTATCACGTATTAAAAGGCAAATAACGTAAAATAAGTACAATAAATGCAAAAATAAAAGAGAAACAAAAAAAGACGACATGTCCAAGCGAATATCCTTTCTTTGCTGACTGATTAAACTGCTTTGAATACTCTCTCTTCCCCCCTGAGACGCAATAACAGCATTCATATTAGTGATGGACGCTACCGTTACGTGCATCCCAACGTCATTTGATACATACGCGTACATGTCGCTCGGAAATTATTATTTCTCTTGATATTGAACAATATTTTGAATTACATCATTGAAATTATAGGTTTTATATGAGGAGTGCATACACTATGAAGACCATGCAATTGGTATATTTGGAGAATTAAAATAAAATATATGTACTTGTCAGACACTATCCACCACCTGGCAGTGAGAGTTAGTGATGTCTTAAATCGCACTTAACACATTCGCGCATTAGGCCATCGATGTGTTACACAATAATGAATATTTTTTCACTCATATCACGCCGCTTAAAAAAATATATTTTTAATTTTGCTATTCGTAATCCCCAAACAAGTTTAAGGACTTATACGAACACTATTATGTAAATGTTACCATGCGTACACAAACGTTCATGCTTAGATTCGAAATCTCGATAAAGCAAGCAACGCCCAATCTGTGTACGTAATGAATTAAAATGTATTCATATCGCATTGAAAAATAAATTAACACAATATGTGTACACAGTAATAATGCACTCATTTAATTCTCTCTCACGTCGTAATTTTTCACCTGTCAAATCTGGCCGGTTGCTTTGTTATTAAAATAAATTCGTTACGTTATCGAATAAAAGATCGCCAACGTTTTATCTCTATGGATAGTGTTTTATGTTTTTTTTTGTTCGTAATATCCATCCACCTGTGGATTTTTTTTTACTATACTCTTATATAATATAATACATTACACGAACTGCGAATGCTGTATTCAATGTTGTATTTATATAAGATAGGGCTGCCGTCTTCTCGGATATATAAATCATCATTTTCAATGAAAAATTACCTTCCATTTATCGAAAATGTGATTCTCTAGGATGAGCCAAAAACTATTTTTTAGTGTTACTGATTGTTTCTTTAAAACATCAAAAATACGCTTTGTTGTTTGAGATCCAGAGTATAATATAAATATTAAAACTTGAAGTACAGCTTAGACTCATATTAAAGTTTAGAATATATGGGATGTATTTTCAAATTCGTTTTGTGTAGGAGATGCAATGAAATATTTTTAATCAAAAAACAGTATATTCTAACGCATGGTAGGTTTTTTTCAATCGGTTGGCCCGTTGAAACTCTATACAACGTTATATTTAAATTGAGTAAATTCGGACACATGAGGTATTTTTGGAGACGACGAATGTCCTTTCGTGGATATTTTCAATTAAGTCACGAAACCAATTTACCCATAGATTTTCGACAATATTAACAAAATACTCTAAATTGTCTAGAGACTAAAGTTTAGTCTATTTCATGTGGTGAATCTGTACAATTTTCATGATGTATTTTTTTCAATCACTTGTCTATATTTGTTAATTTGTCATGGATTGTGATTATCAAATTCTGGAATTAAATAACGATGAACGATGCTTGATTGTTGAGCCTTGATGGTTTGTATGTTAATTTGAGTTTGAAAAGATTTTACGCCGTAAAAAAACACGCAGTCGACTGGTGGAAACTAGGAATTTAAATAAATACCAACAATGGTTTATCGCAATTAAGATAACAAAGACGACGGAATTTGTTCATTTTTTTTTCATATCGATATATATAATAAAAAGCTGACTAAATACGTTCATATCGAAACGGATTACGTTTATGTACGTAGATTACAATCGTCTGAAATATATTTCATTACTACCAATATATCTACCGATAAAGCTAAATGTGACTAAATCAATAGCCATCAACCATTGACTCTTTAAAAGTAGCGTCAATCGCATTCTATCTTTCCGTCTTCAATAAAGGCAGTATAGTTATAATAGTTCAGGCTGTTATTAAAGCTCGATTGTTGATTAAAATTTATTTGTCATTCTTTAAAAAATACTAATTTTAATTTGATTGAAATCGTTTATTTATTTTCATCATAATAATTTGTATTAATTATTAATTGACTTAAATTTACATCGTATTCCATAAGCATAAATGAAATAAATATACAGTTTTTGCCGAGACTTTATACACTGTAATACCAATAAATTTTATTATTTTCTCTTAAACCCAAGATTTGTTTACTTTGAACACTCTTAATTTGTTTGTATTTGACTAAAGAATGTTGGTAGCCCTGCTTTAGTTACTTTATATATTAGGATAAGGTTTTGCCTGTACACATTGATTACAATCTTGCTCGAAAGTTTTGATCTATCGGATAATAAAAGATATTGCATTGTTCTTGCTGGTATGATATACAATCGAATGTGTAAGTTTTAAAGTAGAGCGGCCAAAACAAGACATAAAATTAATGCATATTATAAATCAAATTTTCTCTGGCAGTTTTTTATTAAATAAATATAGATGAATAATAATATTATGTAGGTTTATAGAAATAGTAAAAACTGTGGGTTTTGCCCGTTAGTTTCATAGTGCAAGTTTATAAGGATTTTATACTGTAAAAAATATGGATATACTGTAAACACACGTTTGTTGATATTTCAAATATCATTATGTAATGGAAAACTGTCTTGACACTGTTCAAATGATGTCTAATATTAACAGAGAAGTTATTTTAAAACATATTAAAACAAAGCAAAAAAATATATGTATAAAACGAACTAAATATAGTAAAAGTAAGAATAAAGAGAGAATTTGAAAAATAATAAAGGAAAAAAAGAGAGTCTACCAGGAAAGTTCGACCGATCAAATTCTCAAAATATATACAATATCATCCATCTATCACTCACTTTCATTCAGGTGGAGGGCACTCTCGTTAAACATCACCATTACCCTCCGTATTGGCATGACTACTGGGAGGTTAGTTATTGTAGAAGTGTTCGTAGACCTCAATCTTTACATAAATAGACACGAGGGCATTTAATATAAAATCCAATACTTTAATACTGGGTACTTATAAAAGATGAATGCCACGTTTTTTGTCGTCATGATTATGTTTATTATAATTGAAAATAAAACACTCAAATTACGACTATGAATTGACGCGAGAAACATACGTTCACCGTGGTGATAATTGCACACTGTGCCGCCCATCTTAAAATTGATTTTAACGCCGTAACACGTCCCGAGCTTGTAATCGACCATCGATTGGGCCATGCAGATCTAACAGTGGTCAGCCTTGTGGGCTATTGACTCCGCACAGGTCCTGCTACATATCCGTTTATTTCTTATGTACATTAATTGCGGACAACGTTACACTTAATGTTCTTTTAATTCGGTGTTACGCTACACGTCGACCGCTTGTTGAAGTTTATACGTTTTCATTAAATTGTGCAAGATATATAAGGTTTCGTTCGGAAACTTGTTAATTTATTATACTTAAATAATATATATACCAATCATTATTAGACGCTGGACTTACGAGCTCTTATTTACATTTTTAAACCGTTTAAAGTCGTTATAATGATTCAGAAACATATTGAAAGGAAAATTACTAGTTAAAACATGTTTAAGTCAATTTCAAACAGGCTCATAAATGTAAAAATAGTGTAATTTAGAGTTATTATATCAAAATAGTATATTATGTAATTATGTATATTGCTTTTCTCGCTTAAAGTTTTCATTCTATAAAGTTATACTATCAATTTATTTATATTATAATTATTGACAGCAAATCTGTCACTTTTAAGTGTTGTAAGTAATATTTTACTTATATTTGCATTCATATTAATCAATTTTATAGATGGCTATTTCTAATTGATTGGCACCACTATGAAGTGTATTTATAATCAAACGCCTTGAAATTGTTGAAAATCCTTCAAATATATTGTCTCTTTAAAGTTAAAACTTATTAAGTGCACTTTTGGCCAAAATGACGTTTTTTGATGGATCCAAGGCCCATCATTTGACAATATGTCCCAAATCAGTTTGACGATAGCTATCCTATTAACGGAGAAAAAAAACGAAAGAGTGCAACTTAAGTAACGGATTTCATATCGCAAAAAATATCTTAAAACCTCAATATCTCAAAACTATAAAAATGCAGCTAATGAGATTGACCTTTAAAGGGGCGATATATTAATTCTGAACGAAGACTATAATATACTGTGTGTATTTAGTTCAAAATGATTATGCTAAAAATTCTTTTTTCTACTATATATTTTCTTAAATAGAGGTCCATATGCTAAGGATCTCCAGAGAACGCTATCGCCAATCAATATTTTTGCATCCTCCTAGATCACGTCAATATTTCGGCCGAATACATACAGCTTCAAGTACGACAAAATCCGGCTGACTTGAAGAAAATACAGGCCAGGTTTAGTCTCTTGGAACATTATCCATAGCACTTTGAATCAAGTGTGTCGTCAAAGCTTTACTCGTATGATATGAGTAGCTGGATGGTTTGTTTTCTTATTTCGTCATTTTGAACGAATCAACCCTTTTCCAGTATCTATAGTATTCAGCATCTGTTTCAAACGCTCAGTGTACGGTTAAATGTGCGTTTGTTAAGTATCAGGATTAATGTCAAATAAAATATATCTTTAAAATTGTTTTATATGAAAAGATACTACAAAGTATTGTTTAAAACTATGAATGGAGCATGTAAAACTATGATAATATAATACGTAATAAAAATATGCGCTCAAACCGGACTACTCATAAATAATTAACATGCATCCTCAGCACGTCTTTGCAGTTTTACTTTTATAGTGATGAGTAACTGCACCATAGCTGCATAGTTCACATTTTAGCGCCATATGTCGAATGAAGTTATATTATCGAATCCGTCGTATCTTTTTTACCCAAGCTTTGATTTTTAAAACGCTGTCTAATTATAAGTGAGCCTTCGTTATGTATTATGATTAATACAATTTAAAAAAATCTTTTTCAATTGTCTCGTTGAATGAAGAAATATTATCATATCCCTAGTATCTTTTTATTCAAGCTTTGATCTTTAAAACGCTGTATAAATATAACTGAGCCTTTGTTAGGTATCATGATTAATAAAATTTTAAAAATCTTTTTCAATTGTCTTATATCAACAGATATCATTTAAAACTATATCTATAAAAAATGCACGAAGTATTGACACACCGAACTACTAAAAAATAATTATCCATCCCCTTTAAGTTTATTTTATTGTGCCTCTGGCAATTTACCATCACCCCATTCTACGCAACAGCAGTCACCGTTCCAAGGTCACAATTACACCTCTAAACGCCGTCTGCATTAGGGTGGGTTTTGCCTGTGAATATTGCATTATTCCATTTCAATGGGTGTAGTGATTATTCGACAATTTATTCTTATTGAGGGGTGACTTATGTGTCCTACGTTTGGTACCTCGTCTGTAGTAGCTTCTATGGGGAATTGTAAATATGTATTTTACTATCAATTTTAAAACGTACAAATCTACTGTACGCTTAAAATCACAAAACCTCTTTAAGAAATGATCATTTGTTCATTGAAAATTAATCGTTAAACCATTTAACTTTACTATTATTATATTTATATACCATGTTCGCTGCAAAAGTGGAGCATATTGATCTCCGTAATGTAAAGACAATAGGCATCCAGTCCTGCATTTTCAGATTTTTTTATATCCAGGAGATGCGTAAATTAAATTCATATTCCCCGGATTGTGAGGCGCGCACATTAAACAATACTATTTTTAACTTTAATAAATTCTTGTAAAAATAATTTAATTCATCATATAATTGGTACTAGAAGCTGCTGATTTTCAACAATTATTATTCATTATTCAAACAATTCTCGTGATAAATAATCTGTCAAGATGCCTTCAAATTGCGGAGATCCATACACTCCTTTTTCGGAGTGGATATCTTTACACTGTGTAGATCCATATGCTCCATGTTGAATGCGAATATGGTATAAAAAATATATATATTATGTATTGATTCTATAGGTTTTTTAAGGATTACGCGATTCTAAAAAACGTAAGTCATAATATTAGCACCACAACCATCGTTATCAAAGCCTTCTCAAACACATTATTTAAATATTCCTCGTCTTCAGCTTATCACCGCTGATAAATAATCTCATTTTCCAGTCGATCCTGTCGTTGAACAAGGATTTACGTTATTATTTTTCCATCGATGATCAACTTCTTCAAATACTTATTAATGTTTCCATCATATCGCATATCGTAATTCTTGACATAATTACTAATTTTTGGTGTGTCTGTAATTTCTTTCGTCGAAGGTTGCAAGTCATCATGATTATACCTAGCTTAGATATTGCAGTCACACATAGTTTTTCAGGCGTTACTACGTTCAGAGGTTACTCCTGAAAATTTGTCAGTCATTAGATTAAGCCATCTTTGATCTTGTTGATCATATTAAATTCTGACCTCCGTTACCGAAGCTCGCGCGCTTACCTCTCAGCTGCTTTGCATTTACATAATATATATTAACGTAGTATAAAATTTTCCACTCTATTTTTCCTATGAATCTATTCTTAATACAGAATATGAAAGTAAAAAAGTGGTTTGATCCAAAAAGTCCACCCAATTTGCAGTCGACCAATCGTCCGTCGGAACGAGTTTTTTTCTCACTTCCTTTTTTACACCCAAAACTCGCATTCAAAGTTGAATAACTTCTGCATAAACCTCGCTAAAACCGTGATAGATTCTCTCTTTTTCTCCTCGATTGTCAGGATTGAGGTGTTATTTCTGCGTCCGTGAATAACGACTGCCTTCGAACATTGATCCCTGTCTATTTTTCACGGCTATGTGTCTTCTCGTGAAGGCAGTAAAAATGATTTATCTTCATAGCATCTATTCCGCATTAACTTTCAGAAACTTCATTAATAGATTTCGAGAACATAAATTAAACACTTTATTACCTGTCTTTTTTATTGGATGCGCTGTATAGTGTTGGGTTATTGCCTATATCTTTTGATAAAAAATACAATATAATCACTTTACGCATGGGCATTATAAACACACATTTTCTTTCACATTTCCTTTACTTGAAAACAACATGGGCCATAGGTAACTTCGATCACTAATAACTTTAACCAAAGTAACAAATATCGCGAATAATCGTTTTATATACTTATAATCATTCTTTACTGTAATATGCGGTCCTGACTGTGCCATTGTCATATTGTAAGACTCATGTTTATTGAATAAAACCATAAATCCTTTTTAAAGTATTTATATGTCATGTAAATACTAAAAAGATTTATCAATGATAAGTGAAAGTCATTACAATAATATCATTTACTTTCAGGCTAGAACAAAATACGTAAACATTACGAAAAAAATAAGTAAAAACGTTGAGTTCAGCATTAAAAAAATTCTTTATGCTCTTTCGATAATTATTATGTTTTGTAAAGAAACGAAAGATTATTTATATTGTTTTTAATAGAAACATATAAAATGTCATTCAGTCATATGCGTTCAAATTCGTTCTCAAGTGGTCCTTTGATTCCAAAATGGGACAACCACATGCGGTAATTTTATATACATTCTTACCAATTTGGAATAACTTCAAGTTTATTTTATTTGTTATTTGGAAATAGAAGGGCATTGTTTACAAATCGTCATATCCAATTCGATTAAATTATGATATTAATTAAATTGATACCAGTGAAGGATTTTAGTGGTTAAAACGTGTGTACTTAAAAAATAACTTACTAATGAAAGGGTTTAAGATATTTTCACGAGAACTGCTCGTCTGTAAGTTTATCCAACCATCCAGTCTTGCACATTTCTTTTTGATCCTTCTTTAGCTGTGGAATTTTAACCCGCAAATTATTTAATTATATTGAATGAATAATGGCCATTCCCAGCATCCTCCCTCGGCAATCTGCCCGCTTGTTTTCTTTTATCAAATATCTTGAAAATAATTCGGGTTTGATATATTATTAACATTTTAAAAATGTGGACTTTTTTATTTCCATTATCTGAAAAAAGTATCAGGGCAAAATAATATCATAGGAGATAAACAGCGTTCTGTTGCGCACCCATACAAATGTCTTTCGTGACTCAGCGATAAGTTTAGTGATCCGTTATAGAATGATATGTAAGATTTTAGACTATACCGAGTTACCCTTCTGTGCTCCTGTTACCCATTCACTTTCTAATTTCCATATGAAAAGACGGTTCATTCTATTCATATTCAGTCAGCCTGGATTATTTTTTTGTGTTCATTTTTCTTTGGGTAAACTTCCTTTACTGAACACAATAGGTGTTTATTCCGGAGATGATGAAACTCCACGTACATACTGCGCCATATATTTAGTTTTTATTATACATCGCGTGCTTTTCTGTCCAAAATGAACACGTTCATAGCTTAGGGTGAAGTATTTTCTATTCTACTAAACTATATATTCTTGAAAGATGACTTTATATTGAATGCATTAGTTAGCAAATGCTCAATACATAACATATATATATTATAGCATATTCACTCCCAACATGGAGCATATGGATCTACACAGTATGAAGAAATCCACTCCGAAAGTATAATATATGGACAGCAATGTGAAGACGTCTTGACAGATTATCGTTTGTCAGACAATTTCACAATCCGATGGGCATCCAATCCCGAATCTTCAGATATTTAAAATCCGACAGATGTGGAATCGAACCCGCAATCCCTGGATTGCTAGTCGCGCACGCCACCAACTACGCTAATCGGGGAGACTCATTTATATAGTCAAACAATATTATTGACCACACATACAATTAGTATTTTAAAAAGAATCAAAAGCAAAGACTGCTCTGTGTTTTGCAATATGTGTGCAACAAAATAAAAAAAAGAAATGAAGTCAACAATAAATTTTATTTACAAAAAACATTATACTACAGCAATAATATGGATTATTTAATTAAAATCTAATCAATTTTCTTTTCGGAAGAACAACTTGAATATCATCTGATCTTAATCGTTTAGCTGGCCTTTGAGTGGTAAATGCCTGCGTTTGGAAGCTATTAGCACTAAAAGTCTTCCCTGCAAAGCTTGGTACCATCGACAAAGCCTTTTTCAAAGTAGCATCCGGTTTGTTGACGACTGGTACAATCAACGGATCATTTCTTGCAATTCGGATATGATGGCGAAGCCTTCTGCGGAGAGTTTTGTCCCCTTTGATAACATTATTCCAAATACCGTCAACCTTCGAAGCGGAATAAAGAGTTCGGTCATCGAGCATCCTGAGAATTATGGAGGCAATCTCAACGGGCAACCTGGATATAAGGTCCACGGGTCCGGATACGACACGGGATGCTCCTATGATGCACAGAAGAGAGTAAAAAGAATCCATTTTGTTAGGTGTTGAATTAATTCGCTAGATAAAGAGTTGTTACTTAGCAAATTTTGGTTTGTTCATTTTCGGATTTTTGATGGGTCACTTGGATTCGAACGCTGCCCTTAGAGAATTTGATTTTTTTATGTTGGTACCTCCCTACTGTTGAGTTGTTTTTATCAAGTCTGTGCTTATTACCAATGCCATTTAATTATATAATTTAAGAAAACAAATATTTAATTTATTTGGTAAACGTTCCACTTTATTATTTAAAAAATAATGGTTATTTTACAGCACTAATTATCATCGGTGTCTTTTCAATATATTTAGAATTTCACTGTTAGTAGTGAAGCCAATACGGTGAGGATTGTCGTGTGTTCAGGAAACGGATTTATCTCACTGTCTCGTTAGATCCATTTTTTTCTCAAATTAATTTACATACTTTTGTGTAAATAATTTATGCTATTTTAAGTATTATTATGTCATAGATACCTTGACTTGTCATTTTTAATGCTGTCAACGTGTTAACTAATTAAATGAAATTATGTATCGACTACAAACATGGTTAAAACAATTATTTTCATACAAAGTTTCTTTTACTATGTCCGCATACAAATCGCGTCCCTTTAAATGCAATTCGGCTTATCGATGAATTAAAAGTTTCTTAACTTCATAAAGAAACTGTTCATTAAAGCGCCCTCAAACGTGTTGTTATTAAGCGATTCCAACTTATGAAAATAAAAAGACCCATCCAATCCGACCCAGTTGCACTACTGCATAATATAAAATGTATGTTCCCGACAAATCCACTAGTGCTCTTATAACCTCCGTGCGGTTTACACCTTTGTACACCTTTGTACACCAACAGAGAGTATCATGAACCTTATATTGTCGGGTTACACGCAGCCAGTTTTCATGTCGTGGTGTTAACGTAAACAATTAAGTACTTAACGACGACGTTAGAGCGTGGTTTATCATTGGACACTTAGCGATAACACACTGTAAATGACTCGGTTCTCAGAATCAAGATATTTCTGTAAAGCATTAATCCAAAGAATATACAGAATAGAAATAAATACCCACTTCACAGCTGTTTCGGTTCAATTTTACTTACAAATTTCTCATTTGCAATTACTAAATATCTTGCATTATAAGTAATATTAATTTATATTATAATTAAAAGTAAAACATATTGGAAGACCGTCGAGTACTGTCCGTAGGCTGTATTTGACGAAATAACGGACGATCGCATGACTTGGGAGGATGCAAACGATTGGCGGGTGATAGAATTCTGGAGGCGTCACGTTGCTGTCATGTTCTTCACATGATGAGCGAGTAATAAAGCAAAAGAAAATATTCAATATAATTTTGCCATATCCGCTCCGAAAGTACTCATAAAGACGTCGTCTCCAGAGATGAAGTATATGAGTTTCCGCAGTATAAAGACTTTCTGGTGTATTGCAAGTCCAGTACTTCACCTTTGAGTTTTGACAAATCTTTGTCATTCAAACCCACAATGTTCGGCACCAAAGCGCACGCACATACATGTCTCTTAGCCACCGAATGAATTTGGATAGTTGATTTGGACACATTTAGGACATTGACACCTTGTTTTAAAAACGTATTCTTCTTGTTTATTCCTCCATTCTAAAAGTGGCATATCTTCGTCGGTGCCGCGCGTGGGTAGCGCCCTTGTTCAAAGACTTTTTCAACCACCTTTTTACATTTTATCACTGATTAGTAACTTGCATATTTATGCTTTCTAGCCCATTTCTAAGCATTTCACATGAGTAACTTATATTTTTGTAGTCTTTTAATTTAGTTCATAATGCAAATATCACTGCAGTTACTAAATACTTGTTAATTTATTTGATCTTATAATAAAAATAACGCCGATCACACTCCAGTGCTCTCGTTTAGTGCACATTCTGGCCATTAGCATGGCACCTTTCCGATATTCGTATATAGTCTTATTATTTCTGATCTTAGAGTCATTAGTGTACCATCCACGAGCATATTGTTCAGTGTACAGTTCGCCATCTTAACTATAGCTTCTATCATAAGCATTGAGTCACAATTGTACCATCTTTGGAACATATCCAAGCTAGTAGTCACCCTCTTGTTTATTTCATCAGATACTCCACTTATTAAAGCAAAATCTTTTCACGTGCAAGCATTTCGCTTGTATGACTTAGTCTGCCTAAGCTTGTATTATCAGCGATCAAACTGACAATACGGTGGAAAACGTATGAAGTACTGGCTCCTGCCCCTTGTTAATGAGTCGACATGGCATGTTGGAAGACATGTATTTTGGGAACATCTTCTTTTTAATATACGAGTTCGCTTTACGAAACGGACCGAGCGAAGGGGAACCTCTCGAGTGTAAATAAACAACCGCTTTCAGTGGAGTGGGTACGTAGTCTATGTAAGAGAAAATTGAAAATAAATCGTTACTTTCATATGCTATCTGTATACAAAATATACTCGTATATACAGTCACCGAATGTAATACTTTCTTAGGGGTTTATAATTTTTCAATCATTCCTATCAATTTTTATTTCATATCGTGCTGCTTTGAATGTATCATAAATTCAATTCAGCACTATCTCATCTACTTTCATTTCCATCACGACCCTTTCACGTGTATACTGTGACGTAAAAAACCACAAAGTGTTAATTTAATCGATTAATTCATGAAATTATTATGTTTGAGTTTCTAAAATATGCTCTTCGGTACAGAAATCCCGCAGCTAAATGATTTGAAAAAAATCGAAGTCCTGGACTCGGTGTCAAATACGTCCATGGCTTGGATGACCTTCGAATCTTGGCATTAAAATTAAAACTATAATTATAAACACCCCGCATCGTGAATAATCATTGTTCATTAGAGCATTAAACAATACAGATTTTTTGTAAGTATGGTTCTAATGATGATGTCATATCTGTTTTTTTATACCATGTTCGCTCCCAACGTGAAGCATATGGATCTATACAGTGTGAAGATATCCACTCCGAAAGATGAGTATATGGATCTCCGCAATGTGAAGACGTCTTGACAGATTATTTATCACAAGAATTGTTTGTCAGACAGTTACTCAACCCAATGAGCATCCATTTTTTCGGATTTTTAAAATCCGACAGATGGGGACTCGAACTCGCATTCTCCGGAAAGCTACCGGGGAGACTAGAATATCTGAAATAGCTATCGACAACCTTAAAGTTGCCACATTTTGTAATTCTAAAGCAAATAAAAAAGTCATGATTGTTCGTTCTACGGCTGACAACACGATTGTCAAGGCCATACATAAATTACAGCACGCCCATCGCGATTTTTCGTTTATTATAATTCCTGATTAATTTAAAAGTCTGCTTCCCGTCATTTATATTTTTCGAACATCACCATAAATCTTCGGTTAGTACAAATTAACAATGTACTCGCTTTTCATCGCGATCGCAATAATCATGGATTTTATTAACAATAAACTTGTTAATGTGCGGTTAAAGGGTAAATATTGCACGCCAATGGTGTGTGTGTTGTACTCGATTTTTGGGGAGAGCCGACGCTGTAATATGGCGTGCATAACCGATGTACCGCCTCTCGCAAGTTTTACGTGCTGAAAAAAAACACTCAAATTACGTACTCTTGATAACATCGCTACAAATATTTACGTCCCACGTTATTACTAAGAAATAATATCTATTTTGATAACTTGTATCCTTTGCTGTTATTTCTTTACAAACATAATCGCTAATCCATCAGTCATTAACGAAGATGTTTGAATCACTTGTGATATTACACATCCAAGTCAAATCTCTATAGCAAAGTTCGTGAGATCATAGGAAATATTATATTTATTTATTCTATAATGTTCGAACGAATAATTTCATAATACAGTGTACTCTGGATTATCCGATATAATACTAAAGACGAAGAGGCCGGATAATTGAAAAACACTTATAATCCGAACCATGTTAAATATTGCAATATATATAATTTACCATAATCGACGTCTTACTTACTGATAATGGTAAATTAGACTTGTCAAATATTTATGTCTCGTTTTATCCCCACTAAATTTCTTTTACGTGTCTATATCTGTCTTCGGGGGTTCTATGATCGCTGTAACACATTATTTTGTTGTGTGTTTTAACCATATATCTTAATTCTTCAAGGGTATTTTTGAGTCTTAATGAGATATTAAAACAAAATTTTCAATAAATATAATTTCAACATGTAATATATGGCTACAATCTAATATGTCTTCGTATATCGTCGTATTACTGGCAAAAGACGTTAAAGTGAAAAAGTGAGTTTTGAAA